>CM031609.1:9099847-9109847 GCA_018398815.1 Conus ventricosus | reverse complement strand
CCAACGAGCGTACTGAACTGAGCAAATTCCAAAGACAATCACACTACACCAAAGTCTCATCATTTTGATCAAAAATGTTTTTAAAGAATACAATCAGTTAGTTATGATTGTCCTACAACAAATCGACATGTGTAAAAAAAAATATATTCTTACCCTCTGGGGGGTGGGGGTGGGGTGGGGGATTAAACTTGCCAATACCTGACCAACAAGCGTGGACAGAGAAAATGGAGCAGACGTGACTGCTTCCAACGCCATACGCTCGATGTGTGTTGATCTCGCAGCCGAACTTGTCAAAGCTGACAGCTGAGAAGAACTCACTGCAAAAAAAAAAAAATCTCTGGCTATACAAACGGCACACATTTACGGTCGTGCGCGTGACAGCCAGGCCCGCTGTTTCTGATAAATACCCATACCACGCTCTGATAAATACCCATACCACGCTCTGATAAATACCCATACCACGCTCTGATAAATACCCATACCACGCTCTGATAAATACCCATACCACGCTATCTTCCTGCTCTTAAGAACGGTGTGCCTGTCTTGCAATGGTCCAGCGAGTCTTCTGACAGTTTCAGATTGCCTCAGTTATGGTGTGGTCTCTGTGTGACGAGTCCCATGCCTTTTTAGTATCACCTCACTTCCAAATGTGAATTCATCTTTGAAGACTTGATGAATGTCCAAGCTGACCATGCATCCAAAGATATGGAGATGACGAATGGATACATGACCCTGGTCTTGGTCTTGTTGAAGACATTCTTGTCGCGTCTGGCCTGGTTCAGAAGTGACTTATCTTGTGGAGCGTCTGGACGGAGCAGCTCAGGTGTTTGTCGTGGAAATCAATGTTCAAATGACAATGATCGTAATCAGCAACTTCGAGGTCATTGAGAAAGATACGAAATTGAAGGCCAGAAGCTTGAAGACGCTTTGAATACTAAAGTGGTAGGATCTTACATAGGATTATGGCACACAATGACAGCCATGAAATGACAAGAGACAACTTATCATGACGAAAAATGTCATCACCGTACTTAAAAACCATACTGTCACCAAACGCTTCCCTCTCCCATCTATGGGAAATATTAGTTAATGAATGGAACATGACGTCGAGGGTTAGTTAATGAATGGAACAGGACGTCGAGGGAACAGCCATGTGTTAGCCAGAACACAACAAGAAGGCGCTATGAATTACAGGGACATAACTCTCATGTCTGTACTGGCAGGGTTGCGGGACCCGTTGATACATAGACTTGACAGTTTGGGGGCAGTTTGCATTTATAAGGCTTCGTGAGAGCAGATCTTCACTGAGCTCCTTGGAGTACTTATTAATCAAGGTCATCGTTGTAAGACTTCGTGTAGGCATCGATCAAGATTTTCTCGTTAATTCTTAACAATCACCTACTTCAGCTATTGGACCCACAATATTCCACTGACATCCATGAGAATCAATAGCTTGAGCTTAAACCACTTGTTCACTGTCTTGATACTTTGTACTCAGGCAATCAAATGTTTACACAGCATCCATTGTTGCGACAAATATTAAGAAAACCAATAAAGAAGTATGAAATTTAATTTAAGTAGGCATACGTCAACACAATATGCTAATTTGTATACCTATTTGTAACGAGTGAAACTTTAAAGACAATAACATATGATTGCACACTTATGCATGGTGCAACCCACCCAATATTCTACTGTTACTACATGGACAACCCACCCGATATTCTACTGTTACTGCATGGACAACCCACCCGATATTCTACTGTTACTGCATGGACAACCCACCCGATATTCTACTGTTACTGCATGGACAACCCACCCGATATTCTACTGTTACTGCAGGGACAACCCACCCGATATTCTACTGTTACTACATGGCAACCCACCCGATATTCTACTGTTACTACATGGGCAACCCACCCGATATTCTACTGTTACTACATGGGCAACCCACCCGATGTTATACTGTTACTGTTTCCGTCTCTGTCTGCTTTTCTCTGTCGGATGACTGGACATCTCATCCTCTTTTTCTTTTTCTTTTTTTTATTCTTCTTTTCTTCCTTTCTTTACCCTCTTTAAAGTTACCTCCCGAGGCAGATATTGACGAAATGATTTCTCAGTCAAAACACACGAAAGTGGACAAACATGCGAAGGTAACCACGTTGGATGCAACAGGCAAAACTTTTCTTGACTGCTCTCTCTCTCTCTCTCTCTCTCTCTCTCTCTCCTTCCTCTCTCTCTTCTCCCTCTCTCTCTCTCTCCTCTCTCTCTCTCTCTCCTCTCTCTCTCTCTCTCTCTCTCTCTCTCTCTCTCTCTCCTCTCTCTCTCTCTCTCTCTCTCTCTCTCTCTCCCCTCCACTTCAAATCTGACTGAATGCTGCATGTGAAAACCTAGCAAATTGGTTACTGCGCACAATGTTATTATGTAACATTACAAACATGAAGTGACTGGCTAGGTTGCTCTCTCGTAGTACGTGGTGTCAGAAACTCTTCACTGATGACAGAGCATCTACCTTCGCTGCCTATTTTTGGTTTTGTAAACTCCATGCATTCTCCCCACTTTTTAAAGGGCGATTAAATGCGCAATACAGGACTGTGAAGAAGAGCGAATATTATGCCAAGATTGAAAATGAAAGGAGTGAAAGCTGAACACCAATGCGTAAGATACGTAGATACTTTTAATGACATTTTTAAAACAACACACACAGTATGCCCCCCCCCCCCCCCCCCCCCCCCCCCCCCCCCCCACGCACACACACCGACATACACACACCGGCCCCTTTTACATGTGTTTTTCTGTTTTTTATCTTTGTTTGTTTGTATGCCTTTTCGTTTGTCTCTTGTTTTTGTCTAAGATCACTGTAAAGTGGATAGACATTAAATTAAAGAACGAACATAGATAGTGTGCGTCATCAGGAGCCCTGCAAATGACGTCACAATTTATGGTAATCCAGGGAGATAACACAAACGATTTCTAATCGCCTTATCTCTGGAGAGGAAGTCCTGGTGACATTTTGCTTCAATCAGAGCTCGGGGAAATCTACTGCGCAGACTGAATAATTGATCCTCGGATGACGCTGCTGGTTTTTCATTAATTTGTGTGCTATGTTTGTAAACAAGGTAATTTTTTTCCCTAACCATGGACACAATCTCTTGTCTTCCCTCTGGACTCTACAATGGCTTACCAGCCCTGTATGTTGTTTACTGAGAACCTGGTTTTCGTTTCTTAGCAAGAACAGAGAGAGAGAGAGAGAGAGAGAGAGAGAGAGAGAGAGAGAGAGAGAGAGAGAGAGAGAGAGACAGACAGACAGACAGACAGACAGACAGACAGAGGCAGAGAGAGAGAGAGAGAGAGAGGCAGGCAGACAAACAGACAGAGACAGACAGACAGAGGCACAGAGAGAGAGAGAGGCAGATAGACAGACAGACAGACAGACAAAGAGATACAAAGAGAGAGAGAGAGAGGGGGGGGGGGGGGCATTTTACCTGAGGACAGCTGCAGCAGCCATCACTCAAGGTAGGCAAACAACAGGTTCAATGGTGGGAAAATCGATCATTCTGTGCATTTCTTTTAAAAGAAAAAGGGTGTTCCAAATCCATGTTACACATCTACATAATTTAATTACTACTCTTAATGTACGCCTTTGAATGTATAGCATTGCTGAGTTTGTGTAGCACAAACTGATAAACTTTTTGTATTTGTTGATTTGTCGTTCGAAGAGAACATTTTTCTCACAAAATTCTCTCTTTTGGCTAGATAACGCTTTAGAAACAAATAAATGAGCAAATAATAATACATTAGTCATACATACATGCATACATACATACATACATACATACATACATACATACATACATACATACTACATACATACATACATAGATACGTACATACATACATAATACTACATACATACATACATCCATACATCCATCCATACCATACATACATACATACATATATGCATACATACATATACACACACATACATACATACATACATACATACATACATACATACATACATACATACATACATACATACATACATACATACATACACACATAAAGATCTGACTAGCCTCTGTTTTAGGCTATTCAAAATAATTCTGCAGTTATTTTAATCTAACTGAAAGGAGAGCACTGGCTGCGAAGAAAAACGATAACTACATCTTCGGTGAAGTGCACCCAGCGCCCTTCTGCACAGGGTAGGTGTGTTGTTGGAGCATCGGTGACTCGGTGAAGTGCACCCAGTGCCCTTCTGCACAGGGTAGGTGTGTTGTTGGAGCATCGGTGACTCGGTGAAGTGCACCCAGCGCCCTTCTGCACAGGGTAGGTGTGTTGTTGGAGCATCGGTGACTCGGTGAAGTGCACCCAGCGCCCTTCTGCACAAGGTAGGTGTGTTGTTGGAGCATCGGTGACTCGGTGAAGTGCACCCAGCGCCCTTCTGCACAGGGTAGGTGTGTTGTTGGAGCATCGGTGACTCGGTGAAGTGCACCCAGCGCCCTTCTGCACAGGGTAGGTGTGTTGTTGGAGCATCGGTGACTTCTGCACAGGGTAGGTGTGTTGTTGGAGCATCGGTGACTTCTGCACAGGGTAGGTGTGTTGTTGGAGCATCGGTGACTTCTGCACAGGGTAGGTGTGTTGTTGGAGCATCGGTGACTTCTGCACAGGGTAGGTGTGTTGTTGGAGCATCGGTGACTCGGTGAAGTGCACCCAGCGCCCTTCTGCACAGGGTAGGTGTGTTTGTTGGAGCATCGGTGACTTCTGCACAGGGTAGGTGTGTTGTTGGAGCATCGGTGACAATGAACAGCATCAGTGGCCTCACAAACAGCCCTGCATTACTCGTCTTGGACAATAAAACTTGTAGGACCTCTGTAAACAAAACGACTGCCGGATTTGGACTGGTCACTCACCTAGGAATAGCACTTACTTGGAGCTTCCGACAGACCTCCGTCCGTCTTCTTCAATTAGCTCGTACACATGCAGTAACCAAGGAGAATATTTGTCTTAATAGCTTTTTACATCTTTCCATCTACTCTTTCTTTCGTGATGCTTGTCATAATATGATCCTGTTCTGTTCACTGAAGATTTGTTTCCAGAATCGACAGAAGGTGCGTGCAGCTGGAAACTCTGCGACAGTTTTCCTGAGTCAGCATACAGAGCGCAGAGATGAGATCGTGTTAGCTGTGGCCTGGCTTGGTTCCTGTCTCTTCTACTATTTTTGTGTTACATTTCCGCTCAGTAGTTCGGCCTTTCGCTTAGGATGCTTGTGTACAATTAAGTCAAAGTGCATGTTAAAGAGACTGCTCTGTAGTCGTCAGCTTCATCTGTTGCCCTCTTTTACTGAAGGGCGCAACAGCAGACTGTGTCCATTTCATTCGTGGGTGCACCTTTATCGACTAGGTTACATAAAAGTACAAAGTGATTGGTTTCTGCTTCACTGAGATTGCTCACATCTCTCCTATCATTCTGTCAGGACTCGTCCATCCTGCCTACAGTTCACGAACACCTTCCATTACTTTTCCTGTAGACCCAGGTTCATAAACGACTGTGTGATAACGAACACCATCTAAGGCTTGGTTTGTTAATATCTGTGAAATCATGATTATACTATTGTCAACAATGCAGTGCACACAAACAAAAGAAGATGAATTGTTTATTTTATTTCGTGTGACAAACTTTTCAAAGTAAAAGAAAATGATCCATTTCAACAACAGAGAAATAGAGAGAGCCCCCTTTTCCTCTATTTGTGTATAATTGGTGTCGTCAGTCAGTGAAGATGTCATTACAATTTCAACACGTTTCTGTGTCTATCCTTTAGGACAAGAGATACAACGTGCCCATAGCGCGTTTTCGGTTTCACATATGCTCATAACATTAGGAATTTTTATACTTTGAAAATATTCAGGATGCAACTTACTTCCTTTCAGAAACTATGGTCTGTCTCATGAATAATAAAACTCATTAAAATGCAAATGAACCCACAAAACAAGATGCAAAGCCATGCATATTCAACACAAAACAAAAATGATGTTTCTCTTATACGCAAAAGGAAATCGACCAATGAATTTTCGACAAGTATGTTTCTTCAGACGGTATAACAACAGACTTGAAAAAAAAGCACACAGCAGATACTCCCTTCTTCGCCTTCCCTGTGAGAGTTCTGGCTGTGACGTGAGAACTACTGTGTTGTGTGTTTGTATTTCGCCTTCTGTGAGAGTTCTGGCTGTGACGTGAGAACTACTGTGTTGTGTGTTTGTATTTCGCCTTCTGTGAGAGTTCTGGCTGTGACGTGAGAACTACTGTGTTGTGTGTTTGTATTTCGCCTTCTGTGAGAGTTCTGGCTGTGACGTGAGAACTACTGTGTTGTGTGTTTGTATTTCGCCTTCTGTGAGAGTTCTGGCTGTGACGTGGGAACTATACTCTGTTGTTTGTTTGTATTTCGCCTTCATTTCAGCAACGTTCCATTTACATCATTTTTTCCATTTTCTTCACTTTTCTGCTAGTGTATGTTTGGTGATCGAGAAGGGATTGCAGAGAATTGGCGGGAATATAATGTGAGATGGATGGGAGGAGGGGAGAGACTGGGAGCGAACTAGTGTAGAAACTGTGTCTGTATATGTTCGTTTATATTGCATAATTCTTTCTTTGTTTATGCCTTCACCTAGTTTTCTTTCTTTTCTTTGTTTCTTGGCTGCTTTTCTTTGTTCAATATCATGCTGTCGAAACCATTTCTGTATGATGGCGTGATGCAAAGAAGCTTCTAGCTTAGCCATTTACCTCATTAAAAATTTGTTAATTTCATTCAGCCATTTAATGACTCTCTCTCTCTCTCTCTTCTCTTTTCTCTCTCTCTCTCTCTCTCTCTCTCCTCTCTCTCTCTCTCTCTCTCTCTCTCTCTCTCTCTCTCTGGAACATTGGCAAAGAGCATGTGCATTAAAAAAAAATATTTAAAAAAACTCAATAACAACATTGCACAGGAAAACAACAACAACAACAACAAATTATAAGAAAATCATAAAAGAATCGAAGGTAGGACAAGATGAAAAACTTCAGGGAAGATGGGGAAAGGTGAGGGGAAAATGATAAAATACAACCAAAAATATAAGGATAAATCAGAAAAGACAGGACATTTCTGGAAAAGCACCAGAAGTAGGACAAGACAGAAAAGGGTACACATATGTCCCAAAGTCAGGGAAGATAGGAAAGGCAACGAAAAAATGTGGGGAAAGCAGAAAACAGGAAAAGGTTTCAGAAAGGGATAAGTGCACGTAAAAGATAAGGAAATACACGAACAGCAAGGGAAAGTAAGAAAAACAAAGGTAGAAATGGGTCACACAATGTCTGAAAAGCTGGGAGATTATGAACAGTTTGGAAAGGAATAGAAACGACGGAGAGAAAAAAAAAAATAAGAAACTACGCAAAACGTTGGGGAAGGGATAGAAAAATGTGAACAACGGTTAAAAAAAAAGACGATTGAAAAGGGTAAGAAAAAGAAAAAAAACACAGGGAAGCTACGAGGTAATAGGAACAAATAAGCATTATTATTTTAAAAAAAACTAATAAGAAACGTGGGGACAAGCCCAAAGATGGGCGAACGTATCACTGACGTGGACTGGAAAGGGGGAAGCTTTTGCTGTCACATCACTTGCTTCTGAAGGGTCAGACAAAAAGAGAGTGGGCAGAGAGAGAGAGAGAGAGCGATGGAGGGTGGAGAGAGAAAGTAGTGAGAGGGCGAAATCCGTGTCTCTGACTTGTAAAATAGCTGAAGGAAGAGCATTATGGATCGGGCAGGGTGTAGGAGGAAGGAAAGGTTTGGCATGATAATCGATATCCGTATTTTGAGAGTGGAAAGGAGTCATTTCCTTGGGGAAAGCTGGGAGAGGTTTTGTTTTGGGGTCAGTTGGAATTTCCTTGTTATTAGCGGCGGTGCTGGTTGTTTCCTTGCTACAAAATTGTTCTCTCTCTCTCTCTCTCTCTCTCTCTCCTCTCTCTCTTCTCTCTCTCTCTCTCCTCTCTCTCTCTCTCTCTCCTCTCTCTCTCTCCCTCTCTCTCTCTCTCTCTCTCATACGAATGTTATAGTAATTTTAAGTCTGTTTTTGAAAAGGAAAGATATCTTTTGGATATGAATACGTACTGTTTCCGCGTTGCCATTACACGAACCAGGTTTAATTTGCTTCCACTGAATAACAACTTGCATCGCTATAGTAAAACAAAAAAGGACAAAGCGTGCCCATTTTTACCATGATCAGGTAGAGAATGAGCAACATTTTTTATTTCAATGCTCCCTCTATCAAGACCTAAGGAGTAAATTTCTCAAAGAATTCGCCAGTTGTCCCCTTAATTTGCTTCTTAAGGTATCCAGTGCTTCGCACAGCCCTAGCCTATCAGGGTACATTTTTCATGCCATAAACAAAGGATCAAGTAATTCTTTAGTGGATAAATTACTGCGAAAATTTACCACAAACCTTGTTTTCCTTGAAATGACTGACTCATTTGTATTGAAAATTTCGTGTACTCTAAACGTACTGAATAATGTATCATCTTTTTACACACGTTTTGGGGAATTATTATTGCAATGCTTTTTGTTCTGTTGCAACACATATAGTTTCCGTTCCTACCCCCCCCCCCCCCCCCCCCCTTCCCTTTGTACCTTGTTTTGGGGCCCCAAGGCCGATGTACATTAAAGTTTTTCTGAGCTCTGGGGTTCTATTCTCTCTCTCTCTCTCTCTCTCCTCTCTCCCTCTTCTCTCTTCTCACCCTCTCTCTCTTTTCTCTCTCTCTCTCTCTCTCTCCTCTCTCTCTCTCTCTCACAAAACCCCCACACACACCACACACACACACACACACACACACAGAGTTTTTTTGTGAGGGCCCTTAAAACACCAAAGGGTTTAAAGTACATGGCAGACTGGACTTAAAGCTGTTTATGTAAATTTTGTCTTTCTGTATATCACATTCGGGTTTAATCTCTCTCTCTCTCTCTCTCCCCTCTCTCTCTCCTCTCTCTTCACTCCCCTTCCTCTCTCTCTCTCTCTCTCTCACACACACACACACACACACACACATACAAAACCCCCCACCCCTACCCTCCCCCCCCCCCCCCCACACACACAAATTTTCTTGTGATGACCTTAAACACCAAGGGGTTTAGTGCATCGCGAGACTGGACTTTAAGCTTTCATCCCAATTTATCTGTTCTGTACATGGGATTCAGTTGAATCTGTTCATAAGGGATAAAATCAGATGACCACGAAACTCCTGAGACACTGAATCGCTTGGCTCCCAGTGGTAAGCCTGCATGGATGGCATTTCATCAGGAATGTGTTATCTTCTAGAACTGTAATGGTTGAATCACAGGTCGAAATTATTATTTTTACGTTCTACACGAACTTGGGCCAAAGGCTTGTGGAGCATTAGTGGCTTAACTGAACGTGTCCAGATAGCAGCCAGCCCTGTTTGTACAGAATAAACAGACATTGTAATACATCTTCAGCTATAAAGAAAGGGTTTTTTTTTTCAACATTTCTTTGACAAGCCTCTCTAGAAAATTCTATTTAAAAAATTGGAATACATTTTTTTGTTTTCTCTTCTATGCTCAAGATTGTTTCACAAAGGAAGCCCAAATGTGTCGTTTCCCTGTGTTTCAGACTAATGAAAAACTAGTGTCGAAACATCTGATCCATGCACATATTTAAAGGGACTTTAAAAAAGGGGGGGTTAGTATAGTAAAGAATGTGAATGCTGGTTTCGAACTAGGTACTTCTGGTCTTCCTGCACTAAGAAAACAACATTGGTACAGGACCAGACTTCGTGTGTCTCAAAGTGCATTGCAATGTTTAAATGATCTCCCTTTCAGAAGCTGGGCAAAAGAGAATAACCCTTGTGTTTTCTCTTTTTTCGCTTGCTTGTTCGCATCCTTCCTTTTCTCATTCGTTTCTGTCCTTTTTGTAACTGTTCACTTCGGTCTTTTCCACTTTATTAAATTCCCTCTTTA
>CM031609.1:9082347-9089847 GCA_018398815.1 Conus ventricosus | reverse complement strand
TCCGGGATCGCCGGCCAGGGCGCAGTGGAACGGGGAGACTTGTGGCCATGACGGGGGAATGACGGGCATGTGTGGCGGACTGCCGAGGGGGCCAGATGAGGGTTTACAGAGAAAAGCGGTATTTTTTTCATAAGGAATGTTAGTGCTATTATAAGAGAACCCCAAAAACGCTATCCAGTGGCACCCAAATTTATTGGATTGTTCAATGTGAATTACATTTTTTCAAAGTACAAAATTTGTAGTAGCCACAAGAAAAGAAATTTGTATGGGGGGGATTCATGGTCAGTGACAAACTGACAACCCTTTCGGGCTCATGGGACCATGGCATGGCGCTGACTAAACCCCTAAGTGCACTGCTACATTTCAGATGGGTATAGTCAGGACAAAATCTCCCAGAACCTAGCAAACGATGAGAGAAGCACGCGCCAAACCTAACACATTATAATCCCCTAAAAACAGGCGGGACGCTTTTTTAATGCAAATACTAACGAAAATTCAATTTTGACAAGGGTCTTTTTTTAAGCATTAACGCAACACGCACCAAAATGCAGGGGAAAACACCACCCATCAGATGGGAAATCAGCGGGGAATTTTGGAGAAAAGTGGGGAAGACGGGTGGGGTGGGGGTGGTAAATTCAAGCTTGGCTTTGATCGAGGAAGTACTGTGTTTGCGCATTTTGTGAAGTTTTTTTTTCCAATTTGTTGGAGCTCTTTGTCTGTTTCCATAATGTTCAAAATAAAACGTTCCCTTGCATCTTGTTTCCGTGGTTTCTTCTGTTGGGCTTATTGTACTCCCCAGTTCTTACAGAACGGGGGAGTCTTTACAATGGGAACAAAAATACTGTCTGTGTGCTGTCTGTCTGTCCGTGTCAAAAGTGTTCCCTCGTCAGCAAAACGTCTGACCCGATCTTTCTAAAAATGTTTTAGGATGTTCATTATGGGTCACGGATGTGCCCATGTTTCATTTTCCAGAATACCCAAATTAACTAATGGTATAAGGCCAAAACGGTTTTTTCTTTTGGAATATATCTCAGTGACGAAATACTTATGGGCATGTTTTGATTGTGACGTTTTTCTTATTTGACAAAAATTATGAAAGTCTGTTTGACGGATTTCAAAATAGTTTTAGACTTAAGTGACTGATAATCATGGGTTTTTCATAGAAACCATGCTTTTGACATGTACACGCGTATTTCAAGATAAACTGGAAATACGTTTATAGCTTTGCTCTTGTTTTTCTTCTTCTTTTTTTAATGACGATGCATTTGTTTACAATATTCCGCATCAAATGAAACTTTAAGAACCCACGCTTGGTCTCGACTAAGCACTTATTTTCACAATAAACGGTTCGCAGGAGGGTGTCCTGTGTTTGGTGGAATCACAACAGGCACCATTGAACCCCAATTTGAGGTGGATCGGCAGCAGTGCAGTGTCTCTTATGGTGGGTTGTTGACAACAGGGACATGGACTGCTCCCTGTCATTCCCAAGTGCGGGGTTTGATGCAGAGTGTCTGGGTGTGGCTGGGGAAAGAGAAGCGAATGATCCATGGGGGGGGGGCGAGGGGGGGGGGGTTTTATGCCACTGGAGTGGCAAAAGAGATGGACTGCCGAGAAGAAGAAGAAAGGGAAGAAGGAGAAACGGGGACGAAGCTGAAGTGAAAAAAAAGAGCAGAAAAGAGGAAGAGGAAAAGAAGGAAAAAGGAGAGAAGGAAAGAAAGGGGGGAGAGAAGGAAGAAGGGAAGAGAAGGAGAAGACAGAAGGGAAAGAAAGGAGAAGATGAAGAAGGAAGAAGAAGAAGAAAAAGAAGAGAAGAAGCAGAAAGAAAAGAAAAAGAAGGAAACAGAAGAAGAAGGAGAAGAAGAAGGAAGAAAGAAGAAGAAGAAGAAAAACAACAACAACAAAAACAACAACAAAAACAACAGCAACAAAAAAGATGTAAAATAAGACAAGTGGGATGAAGAAAAACAAAAAGAAAAGAGTAAAAAGAAAAAAAAAAGAGAAGAAAAAAAAAAGAGAAAGAAGAAAAAAAGAAAGGAAGAGTAAGAAAGGGAAAACTTCAAGAATGCAAAACTTGCCTTTGGATTCAGTTACGTTGACATAAAGGGGAAAGTTGGCCAACGGAAGTCGTTCACCAAAAACAAATTAAATTTCCCTTTTACCAAATGCCATGGGGGAAAAAAATCAGTGGAAAGTCAAAACGTCAGGGATGCGAAGAGAGTAACCTGGGGAAAAACGGTGGATTTTTTGGTTTTGTTTCGCTTTTTTTTGTTGTCTCCCAGTTCTATAGAACGGGAAGTACTTTACAATGGGAAGAAGAAATGCTCTGTGTGTGTGTGTTTGGTGTGTGTGTGTGTGTGTGTGTTGGTGTGTGATGTGTGTGTGCGTGTGTGTGTGGTGTGTGTGTGTGTGTGTGTGGTGTGTGTTGTGTGTGTGTGTGAGTGTGCGTGTGTGTGGGGTTTTGTGTGTGTTTTTTTGTGTGTGTTGTGTTTTGTGTGTGTGTGAGTGTGCGGGGGCGTGTGTGTGTGTGTGTGTGTGTGGGGTTTTGTGTGTGTTTGCATTTTGTGTGTGTGGTGTGTGTGGGGGTGTGTGTGTGGTTTGTGCTGTGAGTGTGTGTGTGTGTGGTGTGTGTGTGTGTGTGTGTGTGTGTGTGTGTGTGTCTTTTGTCTGTCTGTCTGTCTGTCTGTTTTTTGTAGCAGAGAGGGTTAGGATTTTTAAGGAGGCAGGTTGAGAGAGGAGAAAAGAGAGAGGAGAAAAAGGAGGGGAGAGAGGAGGAGGGGAGAGAGGGGGAGATTATATACTGCATAAAACCCCACATGATCTTGACATCCAATAACTTATATTGATCACGATTTTCGTTAAAATGTCATTCACCGTTCGTTGTGTCAGAGTAAAAGCCTAACTGTAATGATCACAGTTTCTATTCGAATGACAGTTTCGTGATACTGAAAATTATTGCCCCAGCATATATATCCCGATTTCCTTTTCCATTTCGAGACGTTTCATTCCAGCTTGTGTGCATTTAATGTGTAATTTTGCCATGTCACACCTCACAAAATCTGCCACCACACACACCACACACACAACAACACACACACACAAAACACACACACACACACCCAAAACACCACACCACACACCGCACGCACGCACGCACGCACGCACGCACGCACGCACACCACCACACCGCATGCACGTTTGCACACACGCACGTGCACACTACCCCACACACACACATACACACCCACACACACACACACACACAAAACACACACACACACACCACAACCCCACACCACACACACACCACCCCACACACCCACACATGTACACATACACACGTACGACCACGCCGCACACGCACATAACAACACACACACACACAAAACACACACACCCCACACACACCACCACACAAAGACATGGTACACGTGTGCTTTTTAAAAAGTTTTGATTTGCAAGCTACGAAGCCCCCACCACGTTCTGGGGATTGCGCCGCGGCTGTTTCCTCATGAGGTTGTGTGTGTGGGGGGGGGGGGGGGGTGGGGGGGACTCTGAGTGCCCGAGCCATGCGTAATAGAGGAAAAGAAAAAAAACGGGAAAGGAAGCAGGGGGGGGGGGGAGGGGAAGAAGAAGGAAAACGAAGAAACTAAAATGAAAGTAAAACAACGGAGCAGAAGAAATCTTTATTTTGGTTTCCGGGACACAGACTTGACTGATCAAATTTACTCGGGGGGAGGGCAGGAATAAAAAGGAAAAAGCAGAAAAAAGGTTAAAAGATAAGGAATGTCGGGAAATAGAAGGTGCAGGTGGGGGGGGGGGGAAAGAAGAAGGGATGAGCACCTGTAGGAGAACTAGGAAAGGACAATGGTCGAAAATATAAGAAAAATAGAGGAAAGTAGAAAAAATTTGGAGAAAGGGGTTTGAAAGCATAAAAGTTAAGGGGTTGGGGGGGGGGGAGGATATGAATAGAATGCAGTGGGGGGGGGGGATTATAGGGGAAAGATGCAACAATATGGGGGGAAATATGGGAAACAGTTTAAAAAAAAAAAAAAGGAAAGTGAAGAAAACACAAAAAATTATGAGTTACGGTAGGAATAAATAATTTTTTTTAAAAAGAGGAAACTAAAACGAATACAGAAGGTTCCAAGCGGGGGAACGTATCTGTAACGTCAATTGGGAGGGAAAGGCTTTCGACTTTACGTCACTTTTATTGACGGCAAGAGAGGAGAGGACAGTGAGAGGTGGAAGAGGGAGAAGAGAGAGAGAGAAAGGGAGGTGGTGGAGGCAAAAATCAGTATGTAAACTTATATTTTTTTTAAATTTAAAAAGAAGGTGAAAGAGGAAATGAGGCAAAGGGGCGAGGGTGTAGGAGGGAAAGGGTTTTGGGTGTAATCGAGGTCTGTTTTTGAGGGTGGAACAGTCGTTTCCTGGAGAGGCTCAGAGAGGTGTGGTTTGGGGGGGGTCAGTTCCAATTCCTTTGTTTTAGCGGGTTTGGTTTCCTTCGAAAAATGTGTTTGGCCTCTTCTCTCTCTCTCTCTTCCTCTCTCTCTCTTCCTCTCTCTCTCTCTCTCTTCTCTCTCTCTCTCTCTCCTCTCCTCTCCTCTCTCGTAAAGATCTTTTTGTGTGGCACGCCTTTTAAAACACCAAGGGTTTTACTGCATGGAAAGATGGTGTCGTTCTGCTGATATCAGTTTGTTGTTTTGGGGGGGTCCGTTTTCCGCGGTTCGGTGATTGTTTTGCGGGCGGAGGAAAATCAGCGAAACTCCTTGGGACATTTATCTCGCTTAGCTCCCGTTGTGAGCATTCATGGATGGCGGTCACTGAAAAAAAAAATATTCATTTTTCTGTGCGAATGGGGAATCAACGGGTGAAAAGATGATATGTTTATTCATAAACTCGCCAAAGCTAGAAATGAAAAAAAAAAAGGGTATGCCGAAAAAGTGGCCAGTTTCTTTTGGACAGAGTGTGCAGCATGTGTTTATCATGACTTAACAGTAAAAAAGTTTTCTACGCGACACTGACCAATTTTTTTGTGGAAAACGGCGAAGATTTGAAAAAACATGTTGGTTTTGTTTTCGTTCCAGTCTCTGTAGTCTTGGTAATAAACACTTTTCACGAAATTGAAAGCAAAAACCCCGCCTGTTCTGGGGATTGGTGAGGAAAAAAAAGTTATAGGGAATGTTTGATCCTAGACTATGAAATGCTTTCAAAGTGGGTATATTAGTTGAAGAATTCGAAATCTAAAATTGAAATACATACTTACGTACAACCCCACACACACACACACACAAAACCCCACACACACACCACACCACCCCCCCCCCCAACAACACACACACACCACAACCACACCAACACACAACACAACAAACCCACACACACACACAACCACACACCACCACACAACACCACAGTGGGACAAGGCCCATTTCACGTATCTCTAAGTGCATTGCCAACGCGTATATTGGTTCTAAGAAGCAGCGGCAAAAATTCAAAAATGGTGTTTTCTCTTCCGGTCTCTTCTTTACTACCCTCCCTTTCCCTTTTTCTTCCCTCTCCTCCCTCCTTCCTTTTCTCCCCTCCTCCCTCCTCCTTCATTCTTCCCTCTCCTCCCTCCTTCCTATTCTTCCCTCCCTCCCTCCTTCCTTATTCTTCCCTCTCCTCCCCCCTTCCTTATTCTTCCCTTCCTCTCCTTCCTTATTCTTCCTCTCCTCCCTCCTTCCCTTATCCCTCCCTTCCTTCCTATTCTTCCCTCTCCTCCCTCCTTCCCTTATTTTCCTCCCTCCCTCCTTCCTTATTCTTCCCTCTCCTCCCTCCTTCCTTATTCTTCCCTTCTCCCTCCTTCCTAACTTCCCTCTCCTCCCTCCTTCCTATCTTCCCTCCCTCCCCTTCCTTATTCTTCCCTCTCCCTCCCCCTTCCTTATTCTTCCCCCTCCTCCCTCCTTCCTTATTCTTCCCTCTCCTCGTTTTTTTTTAAATCTGAAGTCTTTTTTTCTTTATCTCTCTACTTGTTGCGGCATTTCTTTCGTTCATTCGGTCGTTTTTCGAATCAGAGATATTTTTCGTTCATTCTTTTCTTTTTTTTTTCAGCTCGTTTGACGGTATTTCAGGAGAGGGGGAAATGCGGACGACGCAAAGGGCGGCATTGCGAGCAAAAGACGTTATAAACTGGTTCCAAAATTGGGGGGTTGGGGGCGGGGGGGGGGGGGGGGGGGGGAGAGGAAAAGGAGGAGGGGGCCCCCCTCTTTCTTCCTCTCCTCTCCTCCTTTCCTCCCCCCCCCCCCCCCCCCCCCCTCCTTTTCTTTCCCCCCCTCTCCCCCCCCCCCCAACTTTTTATTGTTTCCTTTCCCTTTTTCTTCCTTTTTTTTTTTCCTCCCTTTTTTTTTTTCTTTTTTCTCCCCTCTCTTTTCTTTCTTCTTTGCCTTTTCCTTCTCAAAAACTTAAATGTTTCTTACCCATGGGTGTGCCGGGAACTCCCCCTGCTTTTTTTAAAAATTGGGAAAAGGGAGGAGATAGGGGGAGGGCGTACAAAAGGAGAAGCGAAGAAATTTGGAAAAGGAGAGAGGGAGGAAAGGGGAGAGGGGAGCGGGGGGGGGGGGAGGAGGCGAGAAGGAGAGAGGAAGCGAGGGGGGGAGGGGGGGCGGGGGGGGTAAGGGAAAGGGGGGGGGCTTTGGGGGGGGGGGGGGGGGGGGGGTTGGGCGAGGGGGGGAGGGATGATTCAGACTTTGTGTGGGCAAAAAATTCTACGTTAAAGAAGGGAGGATGGAGGATGGTAAGGGGTTGTGTCTTCTTTTTCAATCCCCCCACCCCCACCACCCCCATTTTTTCTTTTATCCCCCTCCCCCGTTTTTTTCTGTGGGGGTGGAGGGGTTGATGGGGGGGGGGGGGAGGGGGGAATGGGGAGGGAGTGGGGAAGGTGTGGGAGGTTATCAGTAAGAGGGCAACGCCCTGAGCATGCGGGGGTTTGATGCTCTCTGGAGAGAGAGAGAGAGAGAGAGGAGAGGAGAGGAGAAGAGAGAGAGAGAGAGCAGAGAGAGAGAGGGGACAGACAGACAGACAGACAGACAGACAGACAGACAGACAGACAGACAGAAGATGTATTCCTGCGCATGTTGGGTCTGAACAGGCCCCACCCAACACCACCGAATTGATTCAGCAGCAGTGCAGTGTCTCCTCCGGTGGGTTGCCTCTTGACAACAGGACATGGACTGCTCCCTGTTCATTGCCAGTGCCTGGGGTTGCAGCAGCACATTCTGGGGTGTGGCTGTGGAAGAGAAGCCTGAATGATCCATGGAGAGGGGGTGGGGGAGGGGGGAGGGGAATACCACTGAAGTGGCAATGAAGATGCGACTGCAAAGAAGAAGAAGAAGAAGAAAAAGAAGGGGAGAGGAGGAGGAAGAGGAGGAGGAAAGAGAAGAGAAGAAGAGGAAGAAGAAGAAGAAGAAGAGGAGAGAGAAGAAGAAGAAGAAGAAGAAAGAGAAGAGAAGAGAGAAGAAGAAA
>CM031609.1:9069847-9074847 GCA_018398815.1 Conus ventricosus | reverse complement strand
GGGAAAATCAAGGAGTTCCCAACGTAAAAGTTTTCCTTTCAAAATTCAAAAGTCGGCTAATCAATTGTCATTTACAAGAATGGTATAGCCACATAGAATCTAAGGACAGATTTCTCTTTATTTCTTCTTTTAAGCAGTTTTGGGAAATGCCAAATTATCTATTCACTGTAAACAACGTGAGCAGTCGTAAAAATTTGATACGGTTCAGACTTGGTGTATCCTGGTGTATCCTGTTTGAACACACACAAACTGCGGTATTCGAGCGTCCCCCGTGAAGCACTGTGCTGTCCGTTCTGCCGTGTGAGCTGGAATCCGAATACCATTTTCTGATAGTATGTCCTAAATACAAAGTTATTCGCGAGTGTTACATACCTTTCAAGTTTTATAGACGACCATCGGCTTTCAAGATGTCGTTACTGCTCGCTAACGGAAAAATGCTGTGGCTACATTCATAACGAAAGCTCTTGAAGTCAGATGTGGACAGACTCATGTGACTTAGAACCATTGTTCCTGCATGCACCGTCAAAGTTGCCTTAATAATATCACACCGATAGCGTGTGATTGAGGGTGGTGTGTGTGTGTGTGTGTGGTGTGTGTGTGTGTGTGTGTGTGTGTGTGTGTGTGTGTGTGTGTGGTGTGTGTGTGTGTGTGTGTGTGTGTGTTGTGTGTGGTGTGTGTGTGGTGATGAGAGGAGAGAGAGGAGAGAGATGAGAGAGAGAGAGAGAGAGAGAGAGAGAGAGAGAGAGAGAGAGGAGAGAGAGAGAGAGAGAGTGAACATGGTCAACGATCGTTGATTATGTTCGCGAGATTTATTGTTTAGTTTGTGTGCTTATGCATATACTGTATTTGACGATGTATTGATTTCTTTCCATACTTATTTCATTTGCGATCAGTTTGATTTTGTTTCTACCCCTCCCTCTGTTCCCATTGACACGGGCATGTGGCCTAGTTCAATTAAAACATTCACGGTCTATTTTCACAGTTGCAGGTACAATATATTGCATATGTCGCGTGACATTGTGTATGAATGTGTGTGTCTGTCCTTCTGCCTGTACTTAACTTACAAACTTAGGGCGAATCTTTGCCGCCTGTCACAATCTCTGTGCAAGGTCACCCCTCCAGCAGCCTGAAATGTGGAAGCCTGTATTTGTTTCAGCCACCAGACTCTCCAAGGAAGCTGTAATCTATTCCACTGATCCCCCACCCTGCGCTGTCCCTTTCAGTGCGCATTTGCTTTGATGTTGAAAACCCGATGTGGCAGACAGGACAGTGGTCGCTGGGGTGCTCCCTGCTGTCACACACAACTCTCGTGTATGGCTAGACAGGTCCCACCATCCCTGGGGTACTCCCTGCTGTCACACACAACTCTCTTGTATGGCTAGACAGGTCCCACCATCCCTAGGGTGCTCCCTGCTGTCCCACACAACTCTCTTGTATGGCTAGACAGGTCCCACCATCCCTGGCTGTCACACACAACTCTCTTGTAAGGCTAGACAGGTCCCACCATCCCTGGGGTGCTCCCTGCTATCACACACAACTCTCTTGTAAGGCTAGACAGGTCCCACCATCCCTGGCTGTCACACACAACTCTCTTGTAAGGCTAGACAGCTCCCACCTTCCCTGGGCGTACAGGGAACCTGTAGCGTGATGGACAAAGGCGTCCCAGCTCCCAGTGCGCAGACCAAGTGTGGTTTTTGTTGACTCTCTTCCCACCTGAACCCCTTTCCAAGCAGAAGCAGCAATAACGTTGCAGCGATCTTTGGCTCTAGTGCCAACCGCATCCAGCCCAAGGGATGCAACTAGAAGGCTCAGAGCTCTATTCTGTGGGCAGATTTTGATATAATATTGCTGCCATCTTTCTCGGTTATCTAATATATGAGATCATCCCGTCTGTGTGTGTCTTTGTCTGTTTTCTTGTTCGCTGTACAAATCCGCAATTTTCGTCTGAAATTTTTCTATATTCAGCACGGTGACTTATTAGCATATCTGATAAATCAAAGGTGAATCACTCTAGTGCGAGGCAGCGCGTAAGTCACATGTTTAATGTTGTGGGGTGCACACGCCAGTTGCCTGATAATGGTTTTTCGCCGGTGGGCTCTGCAGTCATGAAATATGGGCTGCTACACCCATGGGGACGCTGTTGTGGAGGTTCTGTCGTGTTACATCCAGTGGCCGTTACACAATGGCATCTTCCAGGAAGCAGTGTTGTCCATGGACGTCTTGGTGGAATGCCCAGTGCTTGCATGCACCCTATGTGAACACAGCGCAGGCCTCCAAGGGTGGTGCAAGACTACTCCCAACCGAATGGTTCGGCAGTTGAAGGCAGTACTTCTCTGGGTCCCACTGGCGCCTTACAGTGGATCTTGCTCTGGTCTGCCTTCCAGCCGACTGTGGAGAAAGGCTCGGTGATGGTGAGGGAAGATTCACAGACCACAGGGAAAGTTCTGGTTGACAGCAGGAAAGACTGTAACCAGGATCAACTTCAGAGGGCACGCAACACCTCTGGCACAAAACAATGATATACTATTGATTTATCAGCAAAAGAAAAGGACACACCCAAAGTTTTAGTACTGTTTCGATACAGTCACTTAATACTTTTTTGAGGCTGGATAAACCTTAGATGTACCCCTCATGAATACTGCAGTTTGTTTATCTTTTCATTGACTGGTATCGAAAACTATTGCATTAGGAATCTGAATTTTCTTATTCTCCCTTTCTGTCGACATTGTTTTGTTGTTTGTTTTATAATTAATATTTGTGTTTCTATAGTTTCTGTTCTTTTTTTCTCCTTTCTTCTCCCAAATTTCATTGTTCTTTTGACTGATTGATGACAGAATCTTGAACGATTTCTTCTTTCGCCTTTTCCTTCATTCATCTATATATTACCAGAGTGAGAGATAATAAGGGTTTTTTTTTTTTCTTGTTTTGTCTCTGCAAAACCAATGAGTTATTTAACTGAATTCATCTTTTTTCTTTAGTTCTGTTTGTTTACCTTTGCTTTTCTTTAAATTCACGCTCTTCGTGATCTCTTCCCATTCCTTCTGCAGCTTTATTTTTTGTCTCTCTATAAATCTGCCTTATCTTACATAGACATTTTCATCCACTTTTTGTCTTCTTTCTCTTTCTGTATCTGAGCGTCTCCCCCCCCCCTCACCCTCTCTCTCTCTCTCTCTCTCTCTCTCTCTCTCTCTCTCTCTCTCTCTCTCTTTCTCTCTCTCTCTCTCTCTCTCTCTCTCTCTCTCTCTCTCTCTCTCTCTCCATTCCTTCTGCAGCTTTATTTCTTGTCTCTCTATAATTCTGCGCTATCTCAAATAGACATTTCATCCATTTTTTGTCTTCTTTCTCTTTCTCTATCTTAGCCCCTCTCTCTCTCTCTTCTCTCTCACACTCTTTCTCTCTCTCTCTCTCGCTCTCTCTCTCTCTCTCTCTCTCTCTCCTCTCTCTCCTTTCTCTCTCTCTCTCTCTCTCTTCTCTCTCTCT
Source organism: Conus ventricosus (assembly GCA_018398815.1). Taxonomy (NCBI): domain Eukaryota; kingdom Metazoa; phylum Mollusca; class Gastropoda; order Neogastropoda; family Conidae; genus Conus; species Conus ventricosus. The sequence continues at coordinate 9,071,367 of CM031609.1, read as the reverse complement.
CTCTCTCTCTCTCTCTCTCTCTCTCTCTCTCTCTCTCTCCCTCTCTCTCTTTCTTCCCTTTCCTTCTGCAGCTTTATTTCTTGTCTCTCTATAAATCTGCCTTATCTTACATAGACATTTCATCCACTTTTTGTCTTCTTTCGCTTTCTGTATCTTAGCGTCTCCCTCCTCTCCTTCTCTCTCTCTCTCTCTCTCTCTCTCTCTCTCTCTCTCTCTCTCTCTCTCTCTCTCCTCTCTCTTCTCTCTCTCTCTCTCTCTCCATTCCTTCTGGAGCTTTATTTCTTGTCTCTCTATAATTCTGCCCTATCTCAAATAGACATTTCATCCATTTTTTGTCTACTTTCTCTTTCTCTATCTTAGCCCCTCTCTCTCTCTCTCTCTCTCACACACTCTTTCTCTCTCTCTCTCGCTCTCTCTGTCTCTCTCTCTCTCTCTCTCTCTCTCTCTCTCCTCTCTCTTTCTCTTTCTCTCTCTCTCTCTCCTCTCTCTCTCTCTCTCTCTCTCTCTCTCTCTCTCCCTCTCTCTCTTTCTTCCCTTTCCTTCTGCAGCTTTATGTTTTGTCTCTCTATCATTCTGCCTTATCATACATAGACATTTCATCCACTTTTTGTCTTCTTTCTCTCTCTCTCTCTCTCTCTCTCTCTCTCTCTCTCTCTCTCTCTCTCTCTCTCTCTCTCTCTCTCTCTCTCTCTCTCTCTCTCTCTGAGATTTTCTTTTTCCTTTTCCAGACATGTTCAAGAGTTGGAGAGAAACACACAGCGCACCAAACAAACATCAGCACACGCTGGCGTGCATAGAGAGCAGAGAAAGGGAGAGGGAGAGGAAGAGAGGGTAGGAGTGATGAATATATATATATATATATATATATATACCGACTGACTGACTGACAGAGAGAGAGAGAGAAGAAGAAGAAGAAGGAGGAGGAGGAGTTAGAAGAAAAGAAGGAGGAGGAGGAACATGTTTTAAAGCGTAGATCAGTATTTATTGAAGGAAAAATATCATGAATAAAATCTACTACAAAAAAATGGCTCCAGCCAAAGGGGTTTAAATGCATTATTATTGTTGTTGTTTTTTTCTCGTCATGTAATTCTTTCTATTATGCTTTGTTCCTCATATTGTGCATCGTATTTCACTGTAAACGGGTACCTTCCATCGCCATACTCATTTGTAGCAGACCTCAGGAAATACCGCCAGCATCATGGAATGACGGTGTCAAATTGTTGTGAGGAGGAAGGCTGTTTCACGTCTTCATGGAATGACGGTGTCAAATTGTTGTGAGGAGGAAGGCTGTTTCTGGTCTTCTTGGAATGACGGTGTCAAATTGTTGTGAGGAGGAAGGCTGTTTCTGGTCTTCTTGGAATGACGGTGTCAAATTGTTGTGTGGAGGAAGGCTGTTTTTCGTCTTCTTCAGCTGCTCAAGGAGCAGGATCCTCCATTCATCACCAGATCTCATTTTCAGCGGGGAGCACCCCATTAATCCAGCGATGGAAAGTGCGGGAGGCCTGCACTAATTAAAAGGA
>CM031609.1:9054847-9064847 GCA_018398815.1 Conus ventricosus | reverse complement strand
TTTAACCATCTGCCATTAGAGGTCGTACAGCAGGAGCAGTTTTGTCATGACTACACAGAGACCTCTGCTTTAACACCCACTCATGTCTTGTACAATGTGATGACTGCACACAGACCTCTGCTTTAACACCCACTCATGTCTTGTACAATTTGATGACTGCACACAGACCTCTGCTTTAACACCCACTCATGTCTTGTACAATTTGATGACTGCACACAGACCTCTGCTTTAACACCCACTCGTGTCTTGTACAATGTGATGACTGCACACAGACCTCTGCTTTAACACCCACTCATGTCTTGTACACATGTGATGACTGACACCCACTCATGTCTTGTACAATGTGATGACTATACAGAGACCTCTACTTTAACACCCACTCATGTCTTGTACAATGTGATGACTACACACAGACCTCTACTTTAACACCCACTCATGTCTTGTACAATGTGATGACTATACAGAGACCTCTACTTTAACACCCACTCATGTCTTGTACAATGTGATGACTGCACACAGACCTCTGCTTTAACACCCACTCATGTCTTGTACAATGTGAAGAAACTTGTCGTGAATTCCTTGTGACATGCCAGTCTTTGTAATAATGCTCTCGTAGACGTCTGGGACTTAACATAGCTATTATTAACACAGTAGCCACTCTTTGTAATAATGCTCTCCTAGACTTCTGGGACTTAACATTGCTATTATTTACACAGTAGCCACTCTTTGTAATAATGCTCTCATAGACTTCTGGGACTTAACATAGCTATTATTAACACAGTAGCAGATTTCATGGAAACCTTTTGTTCCACCAGATTTTTTTTTCGTTTCTGAAAGAGAGAAATGTTTTTCATCTGATCTAAAATCCTACGGATGAAAGTCTTTGAGGCATTCTCTCACGTTTCAGAAAATCTATTTAAATTACTTGTGGGATTATTTTCTATGCATCTGTGTAGGGATTGACATTGACAAGATGACAGCCCTTGAACGGCCCCTCGTAGTCGGCTTCGCTATGACGAACTTTAATTCAACTCAACCTTAACTTGACTGGTGAGATTTCAACGTTGGTTGCATCCGACAAATTCATAATTTTCAGGACCGACACAAAACTTTAAACTGTGCCTTCACCTTGCGTCAGCTGGTGTATATTGAAAATGTTCCAGTTCGTTGTTTGTTGCTCGTTTTTAAGATAATTTTAACGCGCAACACACTTGTTTAATAATCCAGTCTTGTTTGAGAAAAAAAGTATCGAAACACACCAGCGTTTATAATTTGAAGGCTGCGTTTTTGTGATAGTTGCCAAACTGGTGGGTGTGCCAGCAGTAATATCGGTGGATGTCAAATTCTTCTGTGCCAATGAGAACGGAGGATATGGCTTCTGTCTGGTCTCGTTCGGTTTCTTCAGTTATTTGATTGACACTGTGAGGGGGGGAAGCATTACAAATGGCCTGCGTATTTTCAGTTGACCGAGATAGCATTCACCACCGCGGCTTCTGGATTTCTAGAGGCGAAATGAGACGACTGCAGGCGGAAATCTAAACAAATTTTAAATCTTAATATTAGCGCACCGCCAAGAAAAAAAATCCTGGACAAACGAATCACAAGACAAAACACGACGCGTTTCGACCTCGCAGGTCTTCGTCAGGCAAGATACAAAACAATCAAGACAACGAAAATGAACGAGCAATCACTTATCTTCATTCACTTCAGCGCAAGATAGGCGGTGAATCTTGCCCTGAAATGGATGAAGATAAAGCGATTTTGCTCGTTCATTTTCGTGGTCCTGATTGTTTTGTGTCTTGCCTAAAGAAGACCTAAGAGGTCGAAACGCGTCGTGGTTTGTCTTCTGATTCGTTTGGTGGGGTTTTTGTTGTTGTTGTTGTTGTTGTTGTTGTTGTTGTTTGTTTGTTTGTTTGTTTGTTTGTTTTTGTTTGATTTTTTTTCGGTGCGCTTACACTAACATTTTTTTTTCTGGATGTCTGTTAGTATAGTCCAGCAGGTCGTTTTCTGTCCTCTCTTCCTCCTCCTCCTCCCATCCGTTTCGTTTCCCCCTCCCATACCCATCCTGCCCCCATTCCCCTACCTTCCCTCTGTGTCCGTGAAGATGAGGTAGAGCGGGACGTGTTCATGTTGAGAGAAAGCGAGCCGCGCGCAAGGCCAGAGCTACCTCCACCTCCACTGTAGCACCCACCCACATGTGTCCCACATGTGGGCGTTCCTTCCGGGCCCAGATCGGCCTCACCAGCCACCTGCGGACCCACACTCAGCGATCTTCCATCTGAGATTGAGGTCATGGTCATCTTCGAAATCGAAGGACGAACAACAAACAAACCTTCCCTCTATATCTGTGAGGATCAGGGAGAGTGGGGCATGTGTGTGTGTGTGTGTGTGTGTGTGTGTGTGTGTGTGTGTGTGTGTGTGTGTGTGTGTGTGTGTGTGTGTGTTTCTTTTTTTGTTTTGTTTTGTTTTTGTTTGTTTGATTTTTTTTTCAGAATTGGTTGGTTTGTTTTTCTTCATAGATCAATCTGATGATCCTACGGTGATGTTCAAACTATTCCAAATGGCATTCAGTCAGACCTGATTTCTGGGACTTTGTTTCTCACTGTACGGTGATGTGCTCCCTCCATCGTGTTTTAGAGCTGACCCGCTCTCCCTGTCAGGTGTTTCAGAGCTGACCCGCTCTCCCTGTCAGGTGTTTCAGAGCTGACCCGCTCTCCCTGTCAGGTGTTGCAGAGCTGACCCGCTCTCCCTGTAAGGTGTTTCAGAGCTGACCCGCTCTCCCTGTCAGGTGTTTCAAAGCTGACCCGCTCTCCCTGTCAGGTGTTTCAGAGCTGACCCGCTCTCCCTGTCAGGAATCTTCAGAGCTGACCTGCTCTCCCTGTCAGGTGTTTCAGAGCAGACCCGCTCTCCCTGTCAGGTGTTTCAGAGCTGACCCGCTCTCCCTGTCAGGTGTTTCAGAGCTGACCCACTCTCCCTGTCAGGAAGCTCAGAGCTGACCCGCTCTCCTGTCAGAAGCTTCAGAGCTGACCCGCTTCTCCCTGTCAGGAAGGTTCAGAGCTGACCCGCTCTCCCTGTCAGGTGTTTCAGAGCTGACCCGCTCTCCCTGTCAGGTGTTTCAGAGCTGACCCGCTCTCCTCCTGTAGGTGTTTCAGAGCTGACCCGCTCTCCCTGTCGGGAAAGGTTCAGGTGACCCGCTCTCCCTGTCAGGTGTTTCAGAGCTGACCCGCTCTCCCTGTCAGGTGTTTCGAGCTGACCCGCTCTCCTGTCAGGTGTTTCGAGCTGACCCGCTTCCCTGTCAGGTGTTTCAGAGCTGACCCGCTCTCCCTGTCAGGTGTTTCAGAGTGACCCGCTCTCCTGTCAGGTGTTTCAGAGCTGACCCGCTCTCCCTGTCAGGTGTTTCAGAGCTGACCCGTCTCCGTCAGGAAACAAAGCACGTAGGCCTACAAGTTGGAAACAAAGCCTGAACTCATTCCTCCCAAGAGGACTGTGTCTGGCTGACAGCGAGCTTTGTGCCACTGGCGCCCATCAGAGCCTGCGCCATCCCCCGGACTTCTTGATCTCGGTCCCTTGTCTATCTGCAATTCAGACTGTCGTCACTTGATTCTTTTTTTTTTTCTTTTTTTTTTGGGGGGGGGGGGGGGGGGCGGGCAGGTTTCTCCGCGTCGTGTGTAGTCGGGTTTAGTTGGTTGGTTGAGGTTTTGCTGTTTTTGTTTGTTTGTTTGTTTGTTTTTGGCATTCTTTTTTATGTAATTTACATGACAACAACACTTAGAGGATGGGCTTAATGCCACAGTCGAGTTAGATATAAAGTTTTTCATGCTGGCACAACACACACACACACATAAACACACAACGCACGCACGCACGCACGCACGCACGCACGCTCGCACGCACGCACGCACGCACACACACACACACACACACACACACCACACACACATGCACAAAAGCAAAGCGCGCTCGCGCATTTGAATAGCGCCTAACATTGTGTGCTTGGGCTTATGGCCACAGTGATTGAGTAACGAAATTCGTGATAGATAGATAGATAGATAGATAGATAGTAGATGATAGATAGATAGATAGATAGATAGACAGACACACACACACACACACACACACACACACACACAGAGATAGTTTAGACAGACAGACAGACAAACAATTATATTGATAACACTTTTGTTTTGTTCCATTTATTACCCTTCACTGGCTGCTTTGAGGCTGCTGTTGGATTCTTTTTTCGAACCCTTGGTGGTGAGAACCCCACAGAATCATGGACTGTGGTGTGTCACTATTTGACACCAAGAGCACAGCCACAATCAGCCGTGGTCTCCTGATGAGTCTGATCAGCGGACGAAAGGCCTAGGAGCAGGCATATACAAAATAAATGTGCGTTGAGAGGGATTACGATGGTTCCTCAGGCAGCTAATGACAGGCTTCTCATATTTATAATATATTTCCTCCATTTTCTTCATCTTCAATTTTTTTTAAAGTTAAAATCTTTGCCAATGTCATTACTATAACGACTGAAGAATTGTTAGCCTGCACTTGTTTCCCCCCCGCTACTTAATTGTTCAGCATTATATATATATTATATTATATATATATATTATATATATATATATATATTATATATATATCTTAAAAATGTTTTTAGAAAAGAGTGTTAAAATCTACAAGCTTGTTTCAAGCCTTGCTATCTTCATTTAAAAAAAATATTTTTAACAGATGTTGCTCCCCAAGGGGTTGAGCGCCGTCAGATTTTTTAAGGACACTTTTTTTATGTTCATTTTATATATATATATTTATATATATATTATATATGTAATAATGCTGAACAATTAAGTAGTGGGGGAAAACAAGTGCAGGTTAACAATTCTTCCATCGTTATAGTAATGACTTGGCAAAGATTTGAACTTTTAAAAAAATTGAAGATGAAGAAATGGGGGGAATATATTATAAATATGAAAAACCCTTCACTAGCTGCCTGAGGGAACCATCGTAATCCCTCTCAAAGGCACATTTATTTGTACTGCCTGCTCCTAGGCCTTTCGTCCGTGGATCGGACTCATCAGGGAGACACGGCTGATTGCGTCTGTGCTCTTGGTGTCAAATAGAGACACACCATAGTCCATAATTCTGTGGTGTTCTCATCCCCAAGGGTTCAAAAAAGAATCCAACAGTACCTCAAAGCAGCCAGTGAAGGGTAGTAAAATGGAACAAAACAAAAGTATGGAGAGGAAAAAATTGCTGAAAAATTAAAAGATTATTCAAACAGTATGAAATGTAGGGGACAATCTTTGAGCCTATGCTTGAGGATCCATTCAAGGATGCAAGGGAGATCAAAAGATACGGAAGAGTCTGCTGAAAAGTTGCTGAAAAATTAAAAGATTATTCAAACAGTATGAAATGTAGGGGACAATCTTTGAGCCTATGCTTGAGGATCCATTCAAGGTTTGCAAGGGAGATCAAAAGATACGGAAGAGTCTGAGTGGTCAGCTCTGCTGTTCAATAACCCAAGCATTGTGAGTGGCTAAGAATTGTATAGAACAACCTTTACTTGGATCTCCTAAGAGATGCAATCTCCCACTGATTGACCAAACAATATAGTAATGCTGTATTGATTCCACTTTCTCGAATAACTAGAGCCAGCAATGTTTCTTTCAATATGCATGTTAGATATGAACTTGGACCAGCGTCGAGATAGCTGTGTCGAGATAGCTTGCTGAACCTTTGCCTATGGTTATCTGTATGGGACAAAATGTAAGAAAAGGGAGACGACGTTTTCTTACTTGGTTTTCTTCACCCATCGAAACCACCGTTATGGGTTTTTTTTGTTTGTTTTGTTTGTTATTTGAAATCGCAAGGCTCTGAAGTGCTGCTTCAGAAATGTTAAATGAACTCGATTAAGGCTGAATTTGAAAAAAAACAACAAAAAAACAAACAAAAAAACACCTTGAGACGGGGGGAGCACACCATGCCCAATTGACCTTGTGGTGTGCTCCCCCCGTCTCAAGGTGTTTCGGCTGTGTGATCGAGACAGAGACAGAAAAATACACATAAACACAGACAGATAGACAGACGGACAGAGACACAGACAGACAATAATGAAAAGGAGAAGGAGAAGAGTTGCCCGTGGTAGGTTTCAACAGTTCGAACTACGACCTCAATCTCATCAAACCTTATTTCTTCCAGAGATGGGTCGTCAGTGAAGAAGAAGAGTCGGCTCCCTTCACATTTCTGGTGAAGAACAACAACCAGTACAAATGCTTCAGCACAAAGAAGTTGAAATTCTTGGACATCACCTGTTACATCGCTCCTGGTACTCCTATTCCAAATACTTGGCGCTTTCGAGGTACAGGAACGCAAGGCTTCTTCCATACGAGTACATCACTGAGCTGGACAAACTGGACGACGTTGTTCTTCCCCCACGAGAGGCGTTCTTCAGCTCCTGAAAACGATTCTATCAGCGAGGAAGACTACGTTTACTGCCAACGAGTTTGGGAAGAGAATGGCAGGACCGCTCTGAGGGATTTCTTAGTGTGGTACAACAACCTTGACGTCATGCCCTTCCTGGAGGCCCCGGAAAAGCAGACACGTCAGTACTCCGTTCTGGGATTGGCCATGCTAAAGGATGCCATCAGGATCCCTGGACTGACGTTGAGGTACCTGTTCAAGACGGCTTCCACAGATGTCTGTTTCCTCTGGTCAACGACAAAAACAAAAGATCTCCACGAGTTGCTGTGCAAGGAAATGGTGGGAGGGTCATCCATCATTTTGCACACGTTCCCACGAGAAGGGGATGACTCGGGTCCCAGGTGAAAAGTCAGTCCAGTGTTTGGAAGGCTACGACGTCAACGCCTTGTATCCGTGGGCTCTAATGCAGGAGATGCCCACGGAACATCTTGTCCGTCGACGAAAGGGGAAGCAACTTTCAAGCCGGAAAAAACGAACGTCTATGGAGAGACGGCGAGAGCATGGCTTGGAATGGTCATCCACAAAGAAACGTCTTCAACCGCCACAAGTACAACAGCAAGGAATAGGCACTGGGAGGAACTCCAGATCAGGGTAGACAGGTGGGACCCGAACATAGGATGGCCTACCAATTCCACGGATGTCTGTTTCATGGACACGACTGTCGCCAGACACGTGGAGTCGACGTCAACCAGTAAACGGAAAGACCATGGATAAACTTAGAAAAACAAACAAACCCACCCAGGACATCAGAGAGTACCTCGGCATCACTCTGGGCGTCAAACTGGTACAAATCTGGGAATGTAGTTGGCACCTTCGAAAAGAAGGGAACACAGATGTATTCATGGATGTCACCTACGTTAAGAAGGATGATGTATGCAAGCTGATCAACGATCCCCTTTCAAGAAACTGACTAGTCTGATAAACGACCTGATAGAAGTAGAGCTGAGTAAGGCTAAGATTCGATGGCATCTGCCCAACCAAATCGGCTTCTTCTCTATCAGTACGCCAAACCGAGGATGTTGAGTTTTTATTTCGCCTGTGTCGACAGGTTCGTCCCGCCCCTATTTTCAACTCCGTGTAATGGTTTCTGACTCCATGTCATGGCCCTAAGTGGAGACGGGTTGGAGAGAGCTGTTCAACCAGAGCTGAAACGCCAGTTCTACCGAGACTACAAAAAACTGGTTCCCTTCTAAAGCTTGTGACGCTTACCAAGACCTCTTCGTTTCCTGCAAACTATCTGGACAAACTGGGCCCTCTTCCCTGCTGCTTGGAACGACAAAAATTGGACAAAAGAACTCTCAGTCTTTCAAACTTGAGTACAAGGGTAACGGCACCGTGGCTCTTTGCTCAGAGATACCCTGTTTTTTCAGAGGGGTGTCTGACAAATTGAGCTGTAAGGGGTTCAGCAAACGCCCCAATAGTTTGGTCAAGGAGTCCTGTCTGAGGGCAGTGAGGGAGGAGTGATCAAGAGTTTCTGTATAGGCAGAAGGACCATGTACACCTACCAACAACACAGGAACGCCCTCTCTTTCTTTACATCAAAAGGAGGGTCATAAAGGATGGAGGCAGCACCCAACCCCCTTTTGATTTAGAATAAATGCGAGTAAACCATTTTTTTCTTCTTCAGTAGGTTAGTATGGTACTTCGTTGAACCTCCCCGTTGTGGTGCTGGACATGGATGGACGGTCTGATCCAGGTCCACGATGTAACAGAAATGATTCTTGTAATCGAGGATCCTCATCGTGTTGGGGGAGTGTGCGTTTTCGCTCCGTCGAAAAGGGAACCAGGCAAGACTCGTCAATCTGCAAAACATCCAACTTGACCCAAACATGTTTTCGGCCTTTTCCAGGTCGGTGAGCGTCGTGCCCAAGAACTCCTCTTCTTTTTCTTGGTCCATGTTCTCATACCATGTTTCAAAGAGAAGTTGGGTAGGTGTTTGAACACTTTTAAGTGACGCCCTCGATGCAGGCGAGGCACCGAAAGAAAACACGCCAGGTTGTCGGTGAACAGAAAAGAGTGGTTTTCGTCCTTCACGAGTGGGTAGATGCCCTTGATGGTCGTGAGGAAATCAGATGGAGGACGATCGCAGCAGCCAGTGGGGTAGTCCGGGAGAGGGTTGATACAGAAGCTGGTTGAGGCGATGGAATGGACCATCTACTTTGAGTCGGGATGTTGCTGTCTGGCGTGTTCCCAGACATCCTGGTCGTTAATGTCTTCCAGGAACCTCTCGATATCTTGTCTGTTGTTGATCAGACGAGGAGTGTCCGTGAATCGGACGTTGTTTCTGGATGCATGAACGAAACGGTAGTCATCGTTGTCTCTGTGTGGGTGAGGATGATTTTAAATCGTTTGCTTTGCGGTTGAGACGGTCGTTCCAGTGCGGTCTTCCCTGATGCTCCAGCGGATGTTAAACATGCGTTCATGCTTGCCCTCAAAAGAATGAGAGCGAATGGTGCTCCAACTGTCGGCGTTATAAATCTGCCGGATTTCGGGAGCAATATCATCTTGATTGAAATCACCACCACCCCTCAGATCTATTCGTCGTCTTTTGTTTTACCCAACAGATGATGATAAAGTTCCTTTTTTTCTTCCTGCTCTTTTTCTTCTCTCCGTTTTCCTTCTTTCAATCTTTCTTTATGTTTTTTTTTCCTCATCTCGCAGCCGTTTGTTGTCGTGAGATATTAAATGTAAATCGAAATTTTCTTTTGTTACGACATTTTCATGGCAAACGTTGCAAAATATGAGATGTGTCTAAAGTATGTACAGATTGCACATGTCTTTTGCACGTTATATTTCTTCTGGAAAGATGCATGGGCAGACCTCACAGACGTAAGTTTTTAGTCTCCATAATCTGTTACCAAAGAAAGAAAAAAAAGTTTTCCTCGATTAAAACTCATCCAGCAAACACATGTCATCTAAGGTTGTACGCCACGGGTAAGGACATCATCATCATGTAGCATCAACCTCATCTCATTTAATGTTTGTACCTCCGAGCTAAAGACATACCATCATAAAACCTGACCTCTCATATCAAGGTTAACCCCCCTTGTCTTCTGCGATAGCGTGTATATACTCAGTAATGAATGGTCACAGCGCCTAACAAGTAAAAAATATTACTGACTGACTCCGGTAAAAATGTCCACAAGAGAAATTCACGACAATCCGTGTTCCCTCTGCGTTTACAATGGACCAACAAGTGACACACATCGTTCAAAAGCTCACAGTTGTGACATTCAACCTGTGTCAACTATACTCGCCTTGTCTGAAATAGTTATCCAATGTCATTCGGGAAATTTCCCCCATTTTATCATGCTTAGAGTGGTACCGTTTTCTAAACCCTGTATCTCAAAAATAAACATCTGATTTTGCATATCTCCAATAAACGAGCGTAAAAAGTGTTTTTAGATCATGTAAAACTCCCAAACGACTGTTCGGTGATAAGAGACTCATTTCGTGATGGAAGGTCACATTAAATGTCGTATCTCTCGGCTAAGGACATACCTTCATAAAACCTTCACAATAA
>CM031609.1:9034847-9049847 GCA_018398815.1 Conus ventricosus | reverse complement strand
TGCGTTATTTAATGTCCTGGTAAATGATATAGGAGGGTATGGAGGCTTCTCCAACGCCATTTGTGTGTGTGGTGTGTTGTGTGTGTGTGTGTGTGTGGTGTGTGTGTGTGGTGTGTGTGTGTGTGTGTGTGTGTGTTCGTGCGTGCGTGCGTGCGTGCGTGCGTGCGTGCGTGTGTGCGTACGTGCGTGCGTGCGTTCGTGCGTGCGTGTGTGTGCGTGTGTGTGCGTGTGTGTGCGTGTGCGTGTGCGTGCTTGTGCGTGCGTGTGCGTGTGTGCGTGCGCGCGCGCGTGTGTGTGTGTGTGTGTGTGTGTGTGTGTGTGTGTGTGTGTGTGTGTGTGTGTGTGTGTGTGTGGACTCTACGCAAGGCTACATTGTGGAACTCCTAGATGCGTGGAAGTCCTGTGATGCTGATCCTGACAGATCTGTCCGGGGTGTATGTAAAAGATCCAAGGAACGCTACCAAGACACTGTGGAATACCTATTGGCCACTGGCATCCCCTGGGCCTGTCAGGATGGAATGATGCCCAGCTCTGCCACGCCCTGTCCCCATATCGGCCTGTCAGGATGGGAGTGATGCCCGGCTCTGTCACGCCCTGTGTCCATGTCAGGCTGTTAAATCAGCGTCATGCCTCGAATACACGTCATACTCGTTTCTTACTTTGCAGCCTGATGTTTCATGGAGAAGGTTCGTTAGGAGGAACAAAAACAGAAGTCTAACGAGCTTGACGATTAATCACTCAGTTCACTCACTTCCATTCATACACAATATGCACAAATGAAAAAGCATTCGGTGTTCTTCTCACACTAACGTAAAATGAAAAAGAACATATTTGTACCAACCTGTCAAAATGAAAAATATGAAGACAAATTGCAAGACCAACAAACAGAAAGACAGACAGAGAGAAAGACCGACAAGAAAAAGACTGACCGAAAGGAACGCCGACAGAGACACTGACCAACTGATCAAACAATAGATATAAAGAAAGACTGTCTGAGCAAAAGATTGAGTAAACGACCAAAAGAAAAACCACCTGACCAAAAGAAAAACCACCTGACCAAAAGAAAAACCACCTGACCAAAAGAAAAACCACCTGACCAAAAGAAAAACCACCTGACCAAAAGAAAAACCACCTGACCAAAAGAAAAACCACCTGACCAAAAGAAAAACCACCTGACCAAAAGAAAGACCAACCGAGAAAATGAAAGACCACCCGACCAAAAGAAAGACCACCTGACCAAAAGAAAGACCACCTGACCAGAAAAAAGACCACCCGACTAAAAGAAAGACCACCTGACCAAAAGAAAGACCACCTGACCAAAAGAAAGACCACCCGACCATAAGAAAGACCACCTGACCAAAAGAAAGACCACCCGACCAAATAAAAGACCACCCGACCAAAAGAAAGACCACCGACCAAAAGAAAGACCACCCGACCAAGAGAAAGACCAACCGACCGAAAGAAAGACCACCCGACCAAAAGAAATACCACCCGACCAAAAGAAAGACCACCCGATCAAAAAAATGACCAACCGACCAAAAAAGAATGACCAACCGACCAAATGAATGACCAACCGACCAAAAGAAAGACCAACCGACCAAAAGAATGACCAACCGACCGAAAGAATGACCAACCGACCAAAAGAAAGACCAACTGAGTAAAAGAAAGACCAAATGAGCAAAAGAAAGAAAGTCCAACCAACCAAAAGAAAGACCAACCGACCAAAAGAAAGACCAACTAACCAAAAGAAAGACCAAGTAACCAAAAGAAAGACCAACTAACCAAAAGAAAGACCAACTAACCAAAAGAAAGACCAACTAACCAAAAGAAAGACCAACTAACCAAAAGAAAGACCAGCCGACCAAACGAAGGACTGACTGCAAGCGACAGAAAACCTGATTGCAATTGTTAACTGACAACAAACTCGAAAGAAAGACTGACCTGGAGAAAGATGAATGTGCCAGAAAAACAAAACCAGCCATGACCGAAAGAAGAACCAACCATGATGGCAACAATGACTGACTGCAAACAAAAGAAAAACTGCTCGTGACCCGAAGGAAAGACTGCCCTCAGCCGAGAGAAAGACATTCCGCAACAGTGACTGAATGGTTGACCGTCCTCCACCGACGACGGTTTCAGACCTGAAACATAGATGGACAATACGCGTTACAGACTTACGTCATTTCACAAGTGCACACTCACCACTACACATGCATTGCACTGAACAAAGGAGGGATCCCAAGTCTGTTTTCTCAGCTGATGTTTGTTCAGTCATTTGATCTGCCGTCGGAAAGGTCATTTTCCACCACTGTTTGCAGTGCTGGTCTTGATATATAACCGATATTTCTTGGGTTAATGGTGGTTCTTGCTTCCCTTTCTGTCTGCATGTGCGACCACTTCTTTTTTCTAACATCGACTTATTTGGGGCGGTTTGTGGCATGGTGGTTTGGGTATTGCTTCTTGTGCCGATTGTTCAGCTCTGTCATGATATTTGAACGACCTTGTGGTCCTCCACCACCCGTGATTGTTGCCTGGTCAGCCAGTGGGTCTCCTCTCACACTTCCCAGGCACTTACAGGGTCATGGCCATACTTCCATTTGAGCATTTTCCAAATCGAGATTGCACGCTACTTCATGCCAGTGTGGACCCTCCTCCCCCCCCCCCCCCCCCCCCCCGCCCCTTCTTTAACGCTTAGCATTGTGAAGAAGGTTCATCGTGTCATCATGAGCAAGGCTCGTTGAAGCTGAAGGTTGTCTGTGGACGAAAGCCTACTGAGTGCTTAGGCCTTTGCTTCTGCCTCCATCGTAAGATCTGAAGTTGTGGCGTTGTATGCAGCATCGTCTTAGTAGCTTGTTTGTCCATTCTGCGTCATCGTTCATCCCCTGCTAGCTTTACCTTTAGTGACTGAACCGTCGGTGTGTATCACAGCATCTTCTGTTTTGCCAGTGATTTCACCTGCGTATGAATGTGATGGTCCTGCTCTCTGGCTGGTTTATACAGAGTTCCAGACTCTGGTGGTAAGGCGGTTTGACAGACATTTATGACGTGGTTTAGATATTTTCCCATATCTTCGTAGTTTTAGTTCTGATCATTACTAACACTTGTCGTCTTATTTGTGTCCAATCAATTATTTCCACATCCTAGGCGAATGCCTTTTGTTTCAGCAGATACGTGATATTACCTTGAATGTGTTCAGCCTTGCATGTGCTCAAACAACAATATTGAGCTTCGGTCCATAAATCAGGAGGAATACCATCTGCATACACAGACGACAAATCGACCAATCAGACAAGTCAGACTTAAAAACAAGAACTGCTAACATGTCCGACCAGATACAGCGTTTGCTCAGTGAATTGAAAAAAAGACTGTCTCAAAAGATTGAAACACAACCAAGTTTAGCTGAAGTGAGAAAGCTGCCGATAAAGGAAGAATATGCATGCACGTCTGTCTAGCCAGTCGAGCGCAGGAGACGTTTTTACAAATGTGGTATCGACATTTTCAGAACAAGATGTGACGCTCACTTTCAAGGGCTTGTCCTCACTTCCTTTCCGTCTCTACATAAATCCGCACGCAGTCAGTCGCACGCAACCACTGACACGCAGAAGATCGAATAGGGAGGGATTGAGACAGTAGATGCTGGGGTTTCTAATCACAGAGACAGTTTGATCCGCTGCCACGTCACGCAGAGCCGGCGCAACACGATAAATTTCGCTTCCACCATTCCGCATTCATTTTGCGCCCAGTTTGAGGACATAAGTGATTGTTCGTTCTTTGTTTTCATTGTCCTGAATGTTCCCTGTCTTGCCTGAAGAAGACCAAAGAGGTCCAAACGCGTAGTATTTTGTCTTGTAATTTGTTCATGGTTTTCGTAAGGCTTAACAGTAAATTGTTCAAGTTCGCTTCAAAAGTCACCATTGTCATCAGACCTGTGGTAGTGAGGCGCATGATACACTAGCACTGCCTGTAATATCACTTAGGCACAGGAGTGTTTTCCACGGTGATACCCAACCTGTAAGATGGTTCCAGGAAATAAATCTGCGAGGACAGTGTCCGCAAAAGTCGTTCATGGTAAGTGATGAAACGAAAGCGACAAAAAGCTGGATGGCGCCAGGAGGGGGAGAAGATAACCCCAGATCATCAAATGAAGGGGAGGCCACTATTTAGTTTGAGGTTCCACAGAGCTGAGAATCTAACCAGCGCAGTCCTGAAACACTTTTTAGTTTTCTTTTTTGTTTCTTTACCTCCTATAAGGTGGTGCTCTTTTCCCCTCAAGGTCATACAAGGGTTGGCGAAAGAACAGACGATTACAAACACCCGAAGCTGTTGCACTTTCTGATTCCTCATCTTTATTTCAAATGTTCCCTTTGAAACTGACCATTTTACTCACGCGAAGAATTCATTCTAGTGTCCAAAACAATCCTCATTTTACTTCCAAATAAAATTGTTGTCAAGAGGATATGTGTGCTCTGTAGTGTAATGATTTCCACATGTAGGTATTTGTAATACTCTGTGATCTTACTGGGCCTCGTATGAACTTGAAGAGACATTTATTCCACTTAGGGGGTGGGGTGGGGAGTGAGGTGGGGGGGGGGGAGGAGAGAGAATAAAAATGGATCCAAAACTGTGTTGGCGAATTACCACGCTCTCTGGAACCCTTTTCAGGGTTATGGCCTCCCCGCCGGCTGACAGCCTGGGCCAATACCCCACCAGCCTGTCGTGGAGCCTTCTTCTGGAATGACTGGCCTGACCTTTCAAGATCTAGTTTTACCAGCTTTCTCAATCACACCTTCTTGATGAATGACTGGCCTGACCTTTCAAGATCTAGTTTTACCAGCTTTCTCAATCACCCCTTCTTGATGAATGACTGGCCTGACCTTTCAAGATCGATGAGTGTTACCAGCTTTCTCAATCACACCTTCTTGATGAATGACTGGCCTGACCTTTCAAGATCGATGAGTTTTACCAGCTTTCTCAATCACCCAATGGCGAGTAGCTTAACTGTCCACAGTGTGTCGTTGTTTGATTTTGCTTGTAGATGACGCGAGTGTGCAGGGTAGTGTACAGGACAGTGTGGCAAACGGAAGTGCATGGAACACTGCCACCAGTGTGACAGTGTCAGGGAATACTTCAATGTCAGTGTCAGTCGATGTGCTGGACAAACGATGCAAGCTGTCGTGGATCACAGATTCCTAGAAATGTGTGTTCAGCCCTAAGGTTGACTCTGACTTTTACAACAGGTTTGGGCACGCTCATCGCACAGGGCTTCCACCATGCTGGCCAGGTCCCCAACCTCACGGGCCCCCTGCGCCACCTCAGCATCTGCCCCAGGACGGTGCTGTCTGTCAGGGGACTCGGCCTTCACGCGCACGTGCTGCACCTCCCCACGACTGCTACCTCCACCTTACCATGGCACCAAAAGTCAGCACGCCGCCCTGTCGCCCACACTCACTGCACGGCAGACCGGTTTAGTTGCTGTTGAGACAACTCGGCCCTGGCTTTCATCACTCCCATCCCGGGACCCTCCACTCTGGCATCAACAAGGACCTGGTCCGGTTCCTATCGTGCACCGACCGCTGTGTCCACAAATCTGGCCAGGTCTTCTTCACAGAGTTACCCACTACCTGTTTCCTCCCTCCATGGCAGCGAGGTGAAGGCTGATATCAGGTCAGCAGGCAGTGTCCTCATAGAGGATATGTCCAATGATAATGATGATGATGGTGATAGTGATGATGGTGATGATGATGATGATGATGATGATGATGATGATGATGATGATGATGGTGATGATGGTGATGATGATGATGATGATGATGATGATGATGGTGATGATGATGATGATGATGATGATGATGATGATGATGATGATGATGATGATGATGATGATGATGGTGATGATGGTGATAGTAATGATGATGATGATGGCGATGATGATGATGAAATGAAGAGAACGTAATAATGATCATCTATGGACGGGATGAGAAGAGGAAAACGTTGATAACGATGAACGATGGACCTAGTCAAAAGAGAGCAATGTTGTAACAATGAATAATGAGCGGGAGAAAACGAGCACGTAACACTGATGAATGATGGGCAGGACTAAACAAAACTGAAAACGTAAGCAATAAACATCATGAGTTACGGACGGAACGAGAAGAGGACAGTATGATGCTGATGAAGAGTAGAAGGGATGAAACAGCAGAACCTAAGCATGATGAATAATAGACACAATGAAAAGAGGAGAACGTAATGATGGTGAAGGATGAACAGCATGAACAAGTATAACTTTAAACAGATAAATAACGGATTGAATGAGAGAAAAAAAAAGTGATGAATAATGGACGAGAGTAGAACGTGAGAATCCTAGGTCATGGATGAAATGAGATGAGGAGAACGTATGAATGAATGGTTAATTAAGAGGAGGAGAAAATTTGATTGACGAACGATGGATGAGAGGATGATGTCACCCCCGGCTCATGATTGCCCAGAGGAGAACGTGAAAATAAAGAATGGTGGATGGGGAAAGACGGTGAGGTTTGTTGGTGACGGAAGAGGTTAAGAAATGAAAAAAAAACACGAAGAAATGATGAGAACGATAATCGATGGACTGAAGAAGAAGGGGGGAAAAGTATGGGGAAAATCGAGGATGATGAATTACAGAAAAAGTTGATAACAGGAGAATGGGGGAAAGGGAGAATAATGAATGATCAGAAAAGCTGATAACAGAAGAATGGGGGAAAGGGAGAATAATGAATATCAGAAAAGTTGATAACAGGGGAATGGAGAAGAAGAAGAAGAAGAAGAAGAAGAAGAAGAAGAGAAGAAGAAGAAGAAGAAGAAAAAAATGATCAGAAAAGTTGATAACAGGAGAATGGAGGAAAATGAATGATGGACTAAAGAGGCGGGAGCAGGATGAACGATGGATAGGGGAAACAAAGTAAAGATCATGAATTACGAAAAGGTTCAGAATAGGACAATGTAGGAATGTAAGAATACTGAATAATGAATGGCAGGAGCACTTGGGGATGGTGAATGATGGACGGTAAGAGGAAGTGAGAGGGACGGGTGACGAACTGACTGAAAAGAGCGTAACGTTAGAGTGACGCACGGAAAGGACCGGATGAAGAGACAGCAAGGTGAAAAGTGAGCAACTGAGAATGATGCCTGATAAACGAGAAAAGAGGAGAACGTGTCTATAACGAATGACGAACGGGATAAAGAAAAAAAAACAATGAAAAAATAATGAGTGATCGAGGGAAGTAGGACATGAAAATGATGAATGAAAGACAACACGGGAAAAAGGACAACGAGTAAATGAACGATGAACGGAAGAATAGAAGACTAGAAAATGATGAATAATTTAAATTATAAAAAAGAGGAATATGAAGAGAGGAATAGAGAGGAAACTGTGACATTGTTGGAGGATGGACGAAAGTAAAAAGAGCAGAATTTGTAATAACGACAGGAAGATGAATGCGTAACAACGTAAATGATCGTGCATTCTGTTCGTAGGAAGAGAATGATAGTCTAACAGGAGATAGAAAGGACTTCTTCATTTTCGGAATCCTGAGTGTTGTTTATCTTGCATGACGAAGACCTAAGAGGTCGAAACGCGTCGTAGTTTGTCTTGTAAATTCGTTTGGTCCCTGTAAATTGGCGGAGCTTTTTTTTCAAATACCTTTTCAAAATTTGTTTCAATTTCCTCCAGCGGTCACCCAACTTTGCAATAGCAAAAATAAAGGAATGTTCGAAGCCAAAAGAGAATGCAACTGGAAACTGTCCGTATCGTCTCGTTAGAGGTAAAACACCAAATACGATGTGAAACACGAATAAAGCAAGAGAGTTGCTAAGAGCTGGAACGGAAGCGCTATAAAGTATAAATACAGGAGTGTGGGGGGGGGGGGGGAGAAAAAACTGACGGAGCTCGGGCTCAAGCCCACACACACACACACACACAAATGGAGAGAAAGAAAAAAGATCGTTCTGGTGGAAGAGCAAAACAATGTCCACTGAACGGAAATGGGAACCGGAATTGGCGTGCCCAATCCTTGCAACATGTCCACAACATATTTACGCTGCAGGTGAAGGCCATCTCTGGAGAACAGCGACAAGCCATGGAACAAAGTGGAAACTGAACAGCGACAACCATGGAACAAAGTGGAAACTGAACAGCGACAAGCCATGGAACAAAGTGGAAACTGAACAGCGACAAGCCATGGAACAAAGTGGAAACTAGAGAGTAAACACTTGGGAGTGGCAAGGAACATGAAACGTTCAGATATTCTTCTGATGCGACAGACTGCCCTTGGGAACCACCCAAGGGAAAGCAATTTTTTTTAAAGTGTTGTAATGACTTCCAGAAAAAAAAATGTTAAACCTGCGAGAGTGGGGAAGAGGGCGGAAGTGGGATGCAGTAGTGTCCGAGCCTAGCTGACCTCACTTGACCTGTCA
This sequence comes from Conus ventricosus, assembly GCA_018398815.1. Lineage (NCBI taxonomy): Eukaryota > Metazoa > Mollusca > Gastropoda > Neogastropoda > Conidae > Conus > Conus ventricosus. The sequence continues at coordinate 9,041,399 of CM031609.1, read as the reverse complement.
GGGCTGTTGTCACGCAGAGATGGAAGGGGGGGGGGGCGGTGGAGGAGTGATTACTGGGCCGGGAAAAGCATAACAAAAAAAAGGAACGAGGATGGGACGAAACATCCAAAGAGGCACAGTCAGCACAGAAATGGGACTGGAACTGGAAATGGGAATGATCTATACATATATATATATATACATATGTGAAGAACGAACGAACGAACAAAATTATAAAGACTTGCTTTTGCATGTGGCCCTCTGGGGAAATACACACATGCGCACGCGCACGCGCACACACACACACACACACACACACACACACACACACACACACACACACACACACACACACACACACACACACACACACATACGGAGAGAGAGAGAGAGAGAGAGAGATAGAGAGAGAGAGAGAGAGAGAGAGAGAGAGAGAGAGAGAGAGAGAGAGAGAGAGAGAGAGAGAGAGAGGAGAGAGAGAGAGAAATGAAAATACTAAAACAAAAGTACATGAAAAAAGAAAAATAATGAAACAACCGATGTCTGTGTAAAATGTAGGAACGAAACCAATGAACACGAAAACGAACTGCACGACAGAGAGAGAGAGAGAGAGAGAGAGAGAGAGAGAGAGAGAGAGAGAGAGAGAGAGAGAGACAGACAGACAGACAGACAGACAGACAGACAGACAGAGACAGAGAGACAGAGACAGAGAGACAGAGAGACAGAGAGAGACAGAGAAGACAGAGAGAGACAGATAGACAGAGAGAGAGAGAAGGAGGGAGGGAGGGAGAGAGAGAGAGAGAGAGAGAGAGAGAGAGAGAGAGAGACAGACAGACAGACAGACAGACAGACAGACAGACAGAGAGAGAGAGAGAGAGAGAGAGAGAGAGAGAGAGAGAGAGAGAGAGAGAGAGAGAGAGAGACAATTGACAATTGACAATTGATAGTTTTATTGACAATAGCCTAACTGGCCTTCAAGCCAAGGGGGGCAATTAACAGTTTTCTTGCAAAGGGCACACACCAGAGAGAGAGAGAGAGAGAGAGAGAGAGAGAGAGAGAGAGAGAGAGAGAGAGAGAGAGAGACAGACAGACAGACAGACAGACAGACAAACTGAGACAGAGAGACAGAGCAGAGAAAAACAGAGAGAAAAGAGAGGGGACAGAGAAGACAGAGAGAAAACAGATAGACGGGAGAGAGAGAGAAGGAGGGAGGGAGGGGGGAGAGAGAGAGGCAGGGACAAAAAGGAGAGAGAGGGGAGGGGAGAGAAAAGGAGAGAGGGGAGGGGGAGAGAGAGAGAGAAGAAAAGAGGGGGGGACAATTGACAAATTGAAAATTTGATAGTTTTATTGAAATTTGGGCCTAACTGGCCTTAAAACCCAAAGGGGGGGAAATTTAAAACTTTTTTCCCTTGCAAAGGGCACAAAACCCGGAGGGGAAGAGAGGGGAGTTGAGAGGGGGGTGAGAAAAAGAGAGGAGAGGAGAGAGGAGAGAAGGGAGAGAGAGGAGAGAAGAGGAGAGAGATTGATTGAGAGGGGGAGGGGAGAGGAGAGTTGGGAAAACATTTGAAAAACCCTTTTGGGGGGAAAAAGGGAAGGGGAAAATGTAGCAAAGAATCATAACCGTAAACAATTTAAAAAGGAAAGTGCCTCGCCTAAAAGGGTGAAAGCTTTCCAGTTTCAGCACGGGTTGGGCCCGCCCAGATCCCGACGAAAGAAAGTCTTTTCCCCCATGGTGTTCACTTACTTTCGGGGTTGGGAAACGCCCGAGGGTTTGGGGTTTAATACCGATTTTTAAATTCAGCACGGGGAACATCTTTTTAAAGCCTTCGGGGGCAGAAAAAATTCTCCCCTTTTAAGTTTTTATAGCATCACCAGGACAAAAAAAGAAGGGCCCTTCATCAGAGAGGGGGCCCAAACCAAATCCCCCTTTCAGCACAGCCAGCCGACTACATGGGCGTTTGCTGAGTTTTTATACGTGGGGGAAAAAATTTTTTTTTTTCCCCGGCAATCAAAAAAATGGGCCCAAACTGGGGGCCAAATTTCTTTTCATGAAAAAAAAAGACAGGTACTCGGTGTACACACCACGCGCGCACAACACAAACACACACAAAAACACAAACACACACACACACACACACACACAAACAAAAACCCCCAACACAAAACTTTTTTGTTTTCTCTCTCTCTCTCTCTCTCTCTCTCTCTCTCTCTCTTTTCCTTCTTCTCTTTTCTCTCTCTCTCTTCTTCGCACCCTTCCCCCTTGTTTCCCCTTTTTACTCCCCCCCCCCTTACTTTGCTATCGCCCCCCCCCCCCCCCCCTTTTCCTCCCCCCCCCCCCCCCCCCCCCCCCCCCCCCCCTTTTTTTACCCTCAAATTTCTTCCCTTCCTTTCCGCCTTCCCCCTTTCCCCCCCCCTTCTTTCTTTTTTTTTTTTTTTTTTTGCGTTTTCCCCTCTCCCCTCGTTTTCTGTTGCCCCGCCCTCTTCCCCCCCCCCCCTCTCTCTTCTTCTCTCTCTCTCTCTCTCTCTTCCTCTCTCTTCCCCTTTTCTCTCTTTTCTCGCTTATCACTCCCCCAATGTTGTCTCTTTTCCCCGTTTCCTTCCCCCCCCTTCTCTCTTCGGGCCCTCTGTTTCTGTCGGGTTTGATATGTTCTCTCTCTCCTCTCTTCCTCTCCCCCTTCTTCTCTCTCTCTCTCTCTCTTTTCTCTCTCTTTCTTTTTCTTCTCTCCCTTCTCTCTTCTCTTTATATAATTATAATTATTTCCCCTTCTTCCCCCCCCCCCCCCCCTTTGGGTCTGGTGTTTTTTTATATGGTTTATGATAAAAAGCTAATTTTTTTTATAATCAAGCCCTTTTTAATTTTTAATTAATTTTAGAAAAAATTGCTTTGAGTTCACGGGTGGAAGATAAAATTTCTATGTCTGTTTGTCTTGGGGGAATGAATTTCTTTAGCATTTGGGGACGCAAAAACAGAAAGGGGTTTGGGTTTAGGTGTACATGATTGTGTGTGTGTGTGTGTGTGTGTGTGCGTGTGTGTGTGTGTGTGTGTGTGTGTGTGTGTGTGTGTGCGTGTGTGTGTGTGTGTGTGTGTGTGTGTGTGTGTGTGCGTGTGTGTGTGTGTGTGCGTGTGTGTGTGTGTGTGTGTGTGTGTGTGTGTGTGTGTGCGTGTGTGTGTGTGTGTGTGTGTGTGTGTGTGTGTGTGTGTGTGTGTGCGTGTGCGTGTGTGTGTGCGTGTGTGTGTGTGTGTGTGTGTGTGTGTGTGTGTGTGTGTGTGTGTGTGTGTGTGCGTGTGCGTGTGTAGTGGTCAAATTTAAGAGAAAAAAAACTCGTTTCAAGTTCGTTCATAAACAGAAAAATGCATTAAAACTGCTGTATAGGTAAATAGGTCTGCAGAATGGACAGTTCGTGCCTTTGTTCTCTTTAATCCTTGCCTTGAATGCATTCTGATTATAACAGGAACAAGCCTTCATCTTCAGGACTAATGTTTTATGTTTAATATTGATATGGTGAAAAGAAAAAAAAACACTAACACAAACACCATTCTACATGCAATTGACAACTTAGTAATAACAGAAGAAAAGTCTCCAGAAAAACGTAAATGCGGACGAGGACATGATAAGGAAGGAAAGATAGGTGAAGACACCATGAGAAAAGAAAGGAAGATGAAGACACCATAAGACAGGAAAGACAGGTGAAGACACCATGAGAAAAGAAAGGAAGGTGAAGACACCATAAGACAGGAAAGACAGGTGAAGACACCATGAGAAAAGAAAGGAAGGTGAAGACACCATAAGACAGGAAAGACAGGTGAAGACACCATGAGAAAAGAAAGACAGGTGAAGACACCATGAGAAAAGAAAGACAGGTGAAGACACCATGAGAAAGGATAGATAGCTGAAGACACCATGAGAAAGGAAAGACAGGTGAAGACACCATGAGAAAGGAAAGATAGCTGAAGACACCATGAGAAAGGAAAGATAGCTGAAGACACCATGAGAAAGGAAAGATAGCTGAAGACACCATGAGAAAGGAAAGATAGCTGAAGACACCATGAGAAAGGAAAGACAGGTGAAGACACCATGAGAAAGGAAAGATAGCTGAAGACACCATGAGAAAGGAAAGATAGCTGAAGACACCATGAGAAAGGAAAGATAGCTGAAGACACCATGAGAAAGGAAAGATAGCTGAAGACACCATGAGAAAGGAAAGACAGGTGAAGACACCATGAGAAAGGAAAGACAGGTGAAGACACCATGAGAAAGGAAAGACAGGTGAAGACACCATGAGAAAGGAAAGATAGCTGAAGACACCATGAGAAAGGAAAGATGGATGAGGGCTCAAAGGCCGTGGTGAGAAAGAAAACGATGGATGCAGGGGATTTCGTTTTCTAAACCTTTCCTTTTTCTCGTATAGAGCATCTTGCGTCACAAGTCCAGGAATCGCAGTTGCAAACAAAAATCAACAGTGCTCTAAAATGCCAGAAGAGAATACAATGCCATCAGAATTTTTAAAGAAGAAAAAACGTCTGTATTTGACGAAAAGAAGCTCTTCAAAGAGGCATGAAAAAAATTATTTTAATCAATATTTATGATCTCTTCACAAATCTATTTTTCCTGTTTTGGAGAAGATAAAGAACCGGAAATCTGAACAAAGGCTGTCTTAATTTCCGAGACTTTCCCGCTTAAGAAGGAAAGGCCAATGCCATAATTCTTCGCCGGTGTCACGTGACGTTATCTCTCCAATTCTGAAATCACTTTCCGGGAGGGAGAGGGGGGTGATAAAGGGTGTATGCCCCCACCCCTCACCCGTACCTCATCTCCCCAATCTCCCTGTGAGGTAAATTCAGACTGACTTATCTCCCTCTATTTTTAATTTTCTCTCCTCTTTCGAAATTCTCAAAACGTCGCCAGAGATAAGATGTATCGATTAAAGCACACTACACCTGAATTAACGGGGGAAAGAGGGCGGAGGGGTCTGGACCTGAGTTATACCTATTCCCCTGGCTGTTCCATGACCGCTACTCGCTGAGTGGTCAGGAGAAGGAAACGCCCATAGAGTCAAAATGGCACATGCCGATACCCACCTGCCCAACCGGACAAGGATGTGAAAATGGACTTTAAACAGTCTTGTGCCGTTGGCATACAGGCCGCTCTTTTTACACCATTCTTATCTTTTGAAAAGGTGAAGAGGCTCTGTGGTGCATTCCATGTCATGTACCGCTCACAGTGAGAGATATTCTTCTTTTAAAGTGTTCGGAACTTGCATGTTGTGAGACATACGCATTTGACAGCAGAATCCAAGAAAACTTTTTCTGAGAGATGTCCCACCTGATGTGATCTTTGAATTTCTGAAAGAAATTTTCTTTTTTTCTCTGATCTAAGAGTTTACAGAAGAAAGTTTTTTTTAACAAAATTTCCGGTGTGGTTTTAAAAGGCATTTTAAAGGGTTGTATGAAGGAGTTTTGGGGACTTGTTTGTTTGTTTCTTTCTTTCTTTCTTTTGCTTTTTTGTCTTTTTTTTTTGTTTTTTTTGTTGTTGGTTTTTTTTTTTAATGAATGACTTGTGAGTTGAGTTCGACGCGGTGTCAGTTCGCGGTTCGCTGGGCTGGAAGCAACGTTACCTTACATTACCGTGCCCATTCTAGACCATGCCCCCAAATAACTTACCAAGGAGAGGTGTTGAAACAGGGTGTGGGGTAGTTCTGCCTTAGGTCTAGAATCACTTCCCTCTCAGTGAAACATATTCTTTTAGAGTGTTGGGACTTGCATGATGTGAGACGTAAACATTTTACAGCAGACTCCATGAAAACCTTGTTCAGAGATGTCCCACCTGATGTGATCTTTGAATTTCTGAAAGAGATCAACATTTTTCACCTGACCTAAGATTTTACGAAAGACAGATTTTTGACGAAGTTTCTGGTGCGTTTTTAGAATGTGTATTTTAAAGAGATGTGGGAATGGTTTTTTTTGTTGTTTTCTTTTTTGGTTGATTAGTTGTTTTTTGTTGTTGTTGTTTTCTTTTCTTTTCTTTTTTTTTGATGACTTGTGAGTTGACTTCAAACGTGGTGACAGCCCTGATATGGCCCCTTGCGGTCGGCTTACCTTACCTCCCTCTTAATTCCAGATGCAGTGTGCTTTGGCCAATACGTTCTGTCGTCTCAGACACCTTTTTTGAGAATTGTGAAGGAGAGGACTGGGTTTGCTTCACATGAGACTGGTCTGAAGAAGGAAACACATACACCCAAAGGTGGGGGCAGGTGGGACCAGAGAGGTAGTGTCTTCAACTGCTGAAGAAACCAGCTGAGAGTCTGCGTTTACTGCCCAGGCAGGGAGTTCTGACATCACTTTGTCAGCCACTGGAAATGATTTGGACAGTGAAGATCCTTCGGCATGTTACACCGGTGAAGGGAACACGAACAATCTGACGTCACCACAAGTGAAAACGTCATACAGATTTTACGTGACTTCTAAGGGTGAATGAATTAGTATGCGTCTGATTATCAAATTGATCGCTTGAGTGACGGAATGAACAATCGATTATTGTCTGACTCATTGTCAGAAATGAATTTTAATGTTTT
>CM031609.1:9027347-9029847 GCA_018398815.1 Conus ventricosus | reverse complement strand
CAAATTCTTATCTGGAACCATTTCAATTTTACTTCTTTTATTTTACTAATCAATCTTAGAACGACTTGCCAGTCTACCACAGAATTTAACTTTCTTTGCCAATTAATGAGTGGTTTGATATTACCGACAAGTGTGTTTCCAAGCAGTATGTTATAATATGATTTTGAGCCTTTTGTAACGCTGCTTATCATTTTAATCGCTTTTGGATCCTGGTTACTATCATTGTTTTGAACAGTTATATTTCTTTTTCTGATATATTCTTTTATCGCTTGAATGGAACTTAGATAGTGTAAGTAATTCACTCTCAAATTCCATTTCAGGCAAAATTCATCATGATTCAAAAAGCTTCCATTATTACCAACAATATCTTTTACTAAGAACACATTCTTGGCAGTCCATTTTGTGAAACAAAAATCATTATTGTTGATTTTAAATTTTATGTTGTGAAAAATAGGTTCTGATAAAATTTCCTCTTCGTTATCTAAATGTATGTGGCTGGTGAGTTTTTCGTAGGCTAAAAATACATCTTTCCAGAAGTAGTTGCATTTACTCTTTATAAACATTTTAGACCCGTAACAGCGTATATAGTTTATTTCTGGGCACAATGTTTCGAGTATGTGTTTCCATTTTGAAGTTCCTGAAAGGAGCCTTCTCAACCATGACAACTTCAGTGCATGCACAAAGGCTTGTATGTCAGGTATTCCTATTCCTCCTTGCTCAACATTTTGTACTGAATATTGTCTCCTTATTTTGTCTGTTTTGCCATCCCACACAAATTCGAAGCACATTTTTTGCAGTTGTTTCAACTCATTTTCCGGTGGGTTAGGGAGCAGAATCCATAAGAAGATTAATTTTGAAAGAATCAAAGACTTAAGTACCGCAACCCTACCCAAAGGAGTACATGTTCTTTTTGCCCAAATTTTAAACAAAGTCTTAACTTCAACAAATTTATCTTTTACATTAATCTCGGTTAAATTTGTTATCTCGTTTGCAAACCAGATTCCCAGAATTTTAAATTTTGGGGATTCCATTGCATATGTTTGTGGTATAAATATTTTTCTGCTGAATTTTTCCTGTTTCCTAGCCAAACATTTGTAGTTTTGTCAAAATTTAATTTTAAGCCAGATATACTTTCAAATTCATTTAACCTTTCGAACAGTTTTTCGTAAGATGCTGTTTTTATTTTTTCTGTGCCACGTGCGTGGGCACTGCTTCCAAGCCGCTTATGTTGACCTCCATCCCCACCCCCAAACCCCACCCCCAACCCCACCCCCCATCCCAACCGTCCACAGCCACATCCTGGTCTAACCCCCCACCACCCTCCCTCACCTCCACAGTCCTGGGACAGGTGTCGTATATAATACTGTCGCTCATAAAATCGTGTCGCAGCGACAGTATTTCCCGGGAAATACTGCATTTTATGGACAGCTACAATATTGTATAGGACATTTTTCGTGAAAAGTTGTCGCGCGACAATTTTTTCCAGCAAATATTGTCGCTGCAACAGTATTTCACGTGAAATGCTGTCGCTGCGATACAATTCCACGGCGACAGTATTATATACGACACCGGCCGTCCACTAGGAGCAGTCAATGTCAAGTCATCAAGAGGCAATCCACCAGGATGAAACTCGACTACATGTTCCCTGTCTCCTCATCTGAGATCACAGCAATGTCAGCTCCAGGAAGGAGCTGGTCGAGGCAGAAATCTCCACAACCAAATTAAGTGATGGGAATAGAACCTGCGACCTCCCAGCCACGCGGTTGGAGCCTGCATGTAGCCTTTGTACACGCGTTTAGCACTGTGCGCGCGCGCGCGCGCGTGTGTGTGTGTGTGTGCGCACGCGCGCGCCTCCGTTTGTGTGTGCGTGCGTGTGCGCGGCATGTGAGTGTGTATGTGTGTGTGTATGTGTGTGTGTGTCTGTGTCTGCGTCTGTGTATGTGTGTGTCTGCATGTGAAAGTGCGAGTGTGTGTGTGTGTGTGTGTGTGTGTGTGTGTGTGTGTGTGTGTGTGTGTGTGTGTGTGTGTGTGTGTGTGTGTGTGTGTGTGTGTGTGTCCTTCAAACTTGACCATTTGATGCTATCGTTTCTGAGTGACGGTGGACTGACAGGTAACCCGTGAACAGCAGGAAGAGACAGAACCAATCAGACCAAACAGGAAGTGGTCAATGCCTTCAACATGTGCAAAGGAAGTCCAACTACCGAAAGGATAATATACTGATCCTGTCTCCTCTATACCGTAGACCTCGTCAACCGCCTGAATCTTGTCGATTCAACAATGGCTATCTACGGTACAACCTTACCAATTTATCGCCAGTACTCGTAACCTGTGTTGAACAGGTTTCAAACTGCACCAGCTGCCATGATGTCGTGGTTTTCGTTGCAGTCAGTTCCATCACAGACAATCATTTGTGGGATTTTACAGAATCCTTCCCCCCCCTCCCACTCTCCCCCCGCCTCACCACCGTCCACCCCCCCCCCCTCCCCCACACACATACACA
>CM031609.1:9019847-9022347 GCA_018398815.1 Conus ventricosus | reverse complement strand
ACACACACACACACACACACACACACACACACACACACACACACACACACACCACCCTCACACCCACCCCACCGACTCATCCTTCGCACCTCTGTGCCAAAATTGTCACAGAACGGCTCACTGTCCTCATGACCACGGCCCATGGCACGGACCCCCATAACTGTAACAGACAGTGAGGCGCGATGGAGGCACCTTTCTCTTGTCTGGGGACTGTCTGGCAACTTGTTCGAGAGGGTGCGTGGGAGTTAGAATAGGCAGATAACGTGTGAGTTAGAATAGGCAGATAACGTGTGAATTAGAATAGGCAGATAACGTGTGAATTAGAATAGGCAGATAACGTGTGAATTAGAATAGGCAGATAACGTGTGAGTCAGCATGGGCAGATAACGCGTGAGAAAGAACAGGCAGATACCATGTGAGTCATAATGGGCAGATAGCATGTGAGTCATAATGGGCAGTAACATGAGTCATAATGGGCAGTAACATGTGAGTCATAATAGGCAGATAACATATGAGTCATAATGGGCAATAACATGAGTCTAATGGGCAGTAACATGAGTCATAATGGGCAGTAACATGAGTCATAATGGGCAGTAACATGAGTCATAATGTGCAGTAACATGTGAGTCATAATGGGCAGTAACATGAGTCATAATGTGCAGTAACATGAGTCATAATGGGCAGTAACATGTGAGTCAAATTGGGCAGATAACATGTGAGTCATAATGGGCAGTAACATGTGAGTCATAATGGGCAGTAACACGTGAGTCATAATGGGCAGTAACATGTGAGTCATAATGGGCAGTAACTTGTCAGTCATAATGGGCAGTAACATGAGTCATAATAGGCAGTAACATGCGAGTCATAATGGGCAGTAACATGAGTCATAATGGGCAGTAACATGAGTCATAATGGGCAGTAACATGTGAGTCGTAATGTGCAGTAACATGTGAGTCAAATTGGGCAGATAACATGCGAGTCATAATGGGCAGTAACATGTGAGTCATAATGGGCAGTAACACGTGAGTCATAATGGGCAGTAACATGTGAGTCATAATGGGTAGTAACATGTGAGTCATAATCGGCAGTAACATGTGAGTCATAATGGGCAGTAACTTGTGAGTCATAATGGGCAGTAACATGAGTCATAATAGGCAGTAACATGCGAGTCATAATGGGCAGTAACATGAGTCATAATGGGCAGTAACATGGGTCATAATGGGCAGTAACATGTGAGTCGTAATGGGCAGTAACATGAGTCATAATGGGCAGTAACATGAGTCATAATGGGCAGCAACATGTGAGTCGTAATGGGCAGTAACATGAGTCATAATGGGCAGTAACATGTGAGTCATAATGGGCAGATAGCATGTGAGTCACAATGGGCAGTAACATGTGAGTCATAATGGGCAGTAATATGTGAGTCATAATGGGCAGTAATATGTGAGTCATAATGGGCAGTAACATGAGTCATAATGGGCAGTAACATGTGAGTCATAATGGGCAGTAATTTGTGAGTCATATTGGGCAGTAACATGTGAGTCATAATGGGCAGTAACATGAGTCATAATGGGCAGTAACATGTGAGTCATAATGGGCAGTAACATGAGTCATAGTGGGCAGTAACATGAGTCATAATGGGCAGTGACATGAGTCATAATGGGCAGTAACATGAGTCATAATGGGCAGTAACATGTGAGTCATAATGGGCAGTAATTTGTGAGTCATCTTGGGCAGTAACATGTGAGTCATAATGGGCAGTAACATGAGTCATAATGGGCAGTAACGTGTGAGTCGTAATGGGCAGTGACATGAGTCATAATGGGCAGTAACATGTGAGTCATAATGGACAGTAACATGAGTCATAATGGGCAGATAACATGAGTCGGTGGACAGAGAACTGTCAGAGGTTCAGCACGTTGAGGGTCCAGCATTATGCAACATGGAACTCCTCCCTTTCTTTCTGCCGCCTTAGCCTTGCCTGAATTGAATCAAGTGTCCATTTACTGCTGGTTGAACAGAGAGAGAGAGTCCAGCATGATGCAACATGGAACTCACCCTTTCTTTCTGCCGCCTTACCCTTGCCTGAACTCAATCAGGTTCTGGTTGGACAGAGAAAATGCTTCAACCATAAAACTCCAACTTCACGAGAAGTTGGAACTCACAACCCTCAGCTCCACAGCCCAACACTCTAACCGTTCGACCATGAGCCCCACACCACTGAAGCAGAGAGATGACACGTTTCAAGGGTCATGTTCTGTCAGGTCAAGTGTTGGCTGTGGCCCAGCTCATAGCAACAGATCCATTCCTTGTTATAGAACATGGCGACTGGTTTCTGGCTAAGAATTTGTGGAGGCACCGAAGAGACATCAATCCATTATTGCGTCTCTGAGAGTGTTGCCCAAATGTTCTTAACAAGTACACAGTAGGTTTCCATTTCACAAGACTGGGTGATGAGACCTGGGCAAATTATGGACAGAAAAATAGAGCTTAGGGTGAG
>CM031609.1:9007347-9012347 GCA_018398815.1 Conus ventricosus | reverse complement strand
AGCGACTCTTGAGATGATTTCAGGTCTTGATCCTTCATCTGAGATTGTTGCCCCCAAGTACTTAAATGTGTTGACTGGCTCAAGCTTTCTGCTGTTGATGGTTATGTCTTGGGTAAAGCCGATTGGGTTGTTAGTCATGACCTTTGTCTTTTCCGCACTTATTTCCATACCATAATCAGCAGAGGTGTTGTTGAGTCTGTTGATCAGGTGCACTAGCTCTTGTTCGTTTCCAGCTAGTCCATCTATGTCGTCGGCAAAACGGAGGTTGGTGATGGTTCTCCCTCCAATATTTACGGTTCCTTCATGGTCTTATAGCGCATCGGTCATAATTCTTTCAAGGAAGACATTGAAAAGTGTGGGGGAGAGTAGACAGCCCTGTCGCACTCCAACGGTAGTTCGGAACCACTCGCCTATGTTGTTACCGAAGAAAACGGCACTGGTGGCTTTATTGTAGAGGCTTTCGATAATTCTGAGACGTGACTGACTGTGAACCACGAACAGACTTCAAACAGACAGGTCTGGCCAACACACAGCTAAGATGGGCCACGGGACTGATTTTCTCCGATGAATCAAGCGGGAAAGAAGCAGATGAAGAACACTTACTTGTTTTGTGTCATGATAGCGATGAAAAGTGCTCAAACACATTGTTATCATGCCGCTGTGGCCAAAAGAAAACAACAAACAGATAAAGAAAGAAAGAAATGCATACATACGCACATATACACATACATACATACGCATCAATCATTTTTATTGCAAACTTTGTGATAACTGCGATTATGCAACTTTGTCCCTAAATGTTCAAAACACCAACAACAGACATAGTCGTGGTCCAGAAAGTATGTCTTAAAAGAGTGACATTTTTCTGTTTCATGCCCTCTCTCTCTCTCTCTCTCTCTCTCTCTCTCTCTCTCTCTCTCTCTCTCTCTCTCTCTCTCTCTCTCTCTCTCTCTCTCTCTCTCTCTCTCTCTCTCTCTCTCTCTCTTTCCCCTTTTTCTTCTCTATTCATGTGGCGTTCTCATTGTCAGTGAGTCCATTTTTCTCTCTTTTTTTCTTTGCATGGATTTAGGGCTGTTGCCTGTTCCTGAGGAACTGTCGTTTCACCCAAACACGCCTTGACCCAATCATTACTGACATACTCAAGTATTTTGCCAGTTTTTTGCTCCTACATTTGGACAAACCGAGCAGGCAAAGGCCTGGAACCACATGTTTGTGGACAATTCCTAATGACCCAATAACGATAGTGATAACTTTTGTATCAAACCCTGCCTCACTCAATGAAAAACAAAGAGGCATGTATTTTTGAAACTTTTCTTCATAACATACATACATACATACATACATACATACATACATACATACATACATAACATACATACATAAACAAACAAAACCGACCAGACAATTAGGCCGACGATAAATTCCTAATTATCTCAAGGTCAGCTAAGCGTGGGGGTAAAATCACACACTTAAAACAAAATAACGGGGTCAAGCGATGGTTCCTGTCCACAGATGCAGATTGGTCTCAAACAACTATATATGTTCGCCGTTTCACACACACTTTGAGTCAAAACTGCCTTCAACATCCGCCTCAGAAATATCAAACAAGGCAACAAGTACAGCATTTTTTTAAAAAAATGTCTCAAATTCTGTGGCCCTTCATGCCCTGCTCTCATGGTGACCTCAATTTCGATGTCCTCTCCACGTCTGTGGCCTTGGTTTGGTTCCGTCGGGGTTACCGGTATCGGCGAGTCCATGGGGGCTGTCGTTGGACGGACGTGGTGGCGCCCTCCGGAGGGAGAGCTCACTCACGCCGGCTCCGCGACTAAGCAAATTATTGTCGTCAGTATGGGGCTTAGTAGGTGGTGTCCTGCGTATGTTAGATCAGAACAGGCGCCACTGAACACCACCGAAGTGACTCGGCAGCAGTGCAGTGTCTCCTCCGGTGGGTTGCCTCTTGACGACTTGACATTGACTGCTCCCTGTGGATTGCTGGTGCAGGGGCTGTGGCGGGGCCTACCGGGATGTGGTTGTGGACGGGGTGTCGGAATGAGCGGCGTGGGTGCACTGCCTCTGATGTGGTGCAGAGGTTGGGACAGCAAAACAAAACAAAAAAAAAATCACAGCTGAGGTGCAAGCGTTCACCCTTGCTGCAAACATCCACAAAAGCCAAAATAGCTCAGTTAGCAGAGCGCCGGACTCGTCATCTTGGTGACCCTGGGGTTGCAGGTTCGAATCTCCGTCGGGCCGTTTTGATATAGGGGGACCTCTTCCCTCGGTGTTAACATGTGTTCTGACTCCATTTCCCCCAGACTCCGAATGAGACTAGAAACTGAGGTTCCGTGTGTGAATGCACGCATGAACTCGTGCACTCACACACCCATTATATACTTTGGAAAGAGAAGGCTGTATAGGATGACACGCTACACCTAATACGCACGATACGATAAAATGAACGTAGAAATGAAGATATGAATGACTGATAGACTGAATGAGGAGGGAAACGACTCAATGTAGTGCCAGCAGGCAGCTCTTCTCTCAGCTCTTCTCAGGTAGGCAGCCCGTTGTGTAAAGGAGAGCGTGATATGTAAAAGGGTTACAGCTTGGTCTCTAATCGAGGATAGACGCTACATAACTACTCTTCTTAACAACAACAACAACGATCATCATCATCATCATCATCATCATCGTCATCACATCATCTCATCATCATCATCATCATCATCATCATCATCATCATCATCATCATCATCATCATCATCATCATCACCACCATCATCATCATCATCATCAACATCATTATAAATATGATGATGATTCCGAAACAAAACTAATAATAATAATGATAATGATGATGATGATACTACTACTAATAATAAAATGATGCTGCTGCTGATGATGATGATGATAATGATAATAATAATGATGATGATAATGATAATGATGACGATAATGATAATAGCACTAATGATGGTGATGATGATGATGATGATGATGATGATGATGATGAGTGATGATGATGATGATGATGATGATGATGATGATGATGATGAAGCACAGACATTGATGCCCAGATCGTCCTTCTAACTGACGCCATGTCTGCTCTTGACTGTTGGACAGCGGGCAAGCCAACCCACCAGCAAGAAGCACTGACAAACATCAGCAGAAGAATCACATGGGCACTGCAGTGACTCCCCTCCAACTACAGCATCCATGGCAACGAAGAGGCAGACAGCATGGCAACGCTGGACGCAGAGGAAGAACACGGTGTCAGCCTGACTGAACTCTGCCAATTGTACAGACGTTTCCACCACACACCATCCGCTGTCTGTGCCATGGAGAAGACAGAGCAGGGGAGATCTACCCATTGTACAGACGTTTCCACCACACACCATCCGCTGTCTGTTCCATGGAGAAGAAGACAGAGCAGGGGAGATCTACCTATTGTACAGACGTCTCCACCACACACCATCCGCTGTCTGTTCCATGGAGAAGAAGACAGAGCAGGGGAGATCTACCCATTGTACAGACGTTTCCACCACACACCATCCGCTTTCTGTTCCATGGAGAAGACAGAGCAGGGAGATCTACCCATTGTACAGACGTTTCCACCACACACCATCCGCTGTCTGTTCCATGGAGAAGAAGACAGAGCAGGGGAGATCTACCCATTGTACAGACGTTTCCACCACACACCATCCGCTGTCTGCTCCATGGAGAAGGAGACAGAGCAGGGAGATCTACCCATTGTACAGACGTTTCCACCACACACCATCCGCTGTCTGTGCCATGGAGAAGACAGAGCAGGGGAGATCTACCCATTGTACAGACGTTTCCACCACACACCATCCGCTGTCTGTTCCATGGAGAAGAAGACAGAGCAGGGGAGATCTATCCATTGTACAGACGTTTCCACCACACACCACCCGCTGTCTGTTCCATGGAGAAGAAGACAGAGCAGGGGAGATCTACCCATTGTACAGACGTCTCCACCACACACCATCCGCTGTCTGTTCCATGGAGAAGAAGACAGAGCAGGGGAGATCTACCCATTGTACAGACGTTTCCACCACACACCATCTGCTGTCTGTTCCATGGAGAAGAAGACAAAGCAGGAGAGCGCACTCGCACAGACAGCACGGCCCTCCAGGGGCTGAGAGAGAAGACATGGCCAAAGCCCAGCACTGGAGAGGAGAAGCCGTGAGGATCTGTGGGGGTGTGGAGGAGAGAGAAGACACGGCCAAAGCCCAGCACTGGACAGGAGAAGCCGTGAGGATCTGTGGGGGTGTGGAGGAGAGAGAAGACATGGCCAAAGCCCAGCACTAGACAGGAGAAGCCGTGAGGATCTGTGGGGGTGTGGAGGAGAGAGAAGACACGACCAAAGCCCAGCACTGGACAGGAGAAGCCGTGAGGATCTGTGGGGGTGTGGAGGAGAGAGAAGACACGGTCAAAGCCCAGCACTGGACAGGAGAAGCCGTGAGGATCTGTGGGGGTGTGGAGGAGGATCACTTGGGTTCATCCTAAGGACCGCTCCCTGACATGATAGCTGTAGAGAAGAAGAAGAAGAAGAAGAAGAAGAAGAAGAAGAAGAAGAAGAAGAAGAAGAAGAAGAAGAAGAAGAAGAGAAGAAGAAGAAGGAGGAGGAGGAGGAGGAGAGGAGGAGGAGGAGAAGAAGAAGAAGGGGAGGAGGAGGAGAGGAGGAGGAAGAAGAAGAAGAAGGAGGAGAGAAGAGAGAAGAAGAAGAAGAAGAAGAAGAAGAAAGAAGAAGAGAAGAAGAAGAAGAAGAAAGAGAAGAAAGAAGAAGAGAAGAAAAGAAGAAGAAGAAAGAAGAAGAAGAAGAAGAAAGAAGAAGAAGAAGAAGAAAGAAGAAGAAGAAGAAGAAGAAGAAAAGAAGAAGAAGAAGAAGAAGAAGAAGAAAGAAAACAACAACAATAACAACAACAACAGCAGCAAAGGAGGAGGGGACGAAGATGAGAAGAAAGAAGAGAAGGAGGAAGAAG
>CM031609.1:8992347-8997347 GCA_018398815.1 Conus ventricosus | reverse complement strand
GCATAGTGTGTGTGGGGGGGGGGGTATATATCTGTGTGCGTGTGCGCATGCGTACGTGAGTGAGCGCGCACTTGTGTGCGCGCGCACGTGTGTGTACATGTGTGTGTGTGTGTGTGTGTGTGTGTGTGTGTGTGTGTGTGTGTGTGTGTGTGTGTGTGTGTGTGTGTGTGTGTGTGTGTGTGTGGTGTGTGTGTGTGTGTGTGTGTGTGTGTGTGTGTGTGTGTGTGTGTGTGTGTGTGTGTGTGTGTGTGTGTTTTCGTGCATGTATTGGAGCGTGAGTGCGGTCATGCGCGCGTGTGTGTGTGTGTATGTGTGTGTGTGTGTGTGTGTGTGTGTGTGTGTGTGTGTGTGTGTGTGTGTGTGTGTGTGTGTGTGTGTGTGTGTGTGTGTGTGTGTATGTGTGTGTGTGTGTGTGTGTGTGTGTGTGTGTGTGTGTGTGTGTGTGTGTGTGTGTGTGTGTGTGTGTGTGTGTGTGTGTGTGTGTGTGTGTTTGTGTGAACCAGAACAAGCAAATACATCTTAGAGCAGATAACACACAGATCTGTGCACCCCCGTCTGATTTTCCCATTAAGAGTCTGATGTAGTTCCAAGCGGTTGTAATCTGAATATTTCTTCACAGTCGACAGTGCCTCCACCAAGACGTGATGATTCTCTACAGAAACGTATTGGCATGTTTGGCTTTGTGGAAAAGTGTGAGGTGAATACGTGATAGCACTGGCCCTTTCAGAGGTCAGTTCTCATCCTTGATGACCTTGTTAAACCAATCAAATTCTGGAGCAGGGCAGTCCATTTCAGTAAACATAAAAAGTGGAGAAAAGAAATATCGAAATTATATACACTTACCCTACCCACCTTTCTTGTTGATGTCTTATGTCAGGGAAAGAGAGAGATGGGAGAGGCTTGGGGAGCAGATGAGGGGAATTGGGAGAGGGTGGTGGGGTGGATGAGGAGGAATAGGGAGAGGGTGGTGGGGTGGATGAGGGGGAATGGGAGGAGGGGGTGGGGGTGAAGGGGAAAAAGAGAGGGTAGCGAGGGTTAACCGATATCTCTCCAGACAATCAGGCTGCAGACAGGTTGGCACCAGACAGCTCTGCCCCGGGCACAGCCAGAAACAGCAGACCCAGGAACAGCACTAAGCGGGTAGTTTGGCTGGCATCGTCTGTGAGCCTGATGCTATTTCTGCTGTGAACAACAAAGACGATAACCCGGTGGTCTCACTGATCTGATATTAGCGCACTTGAATTAGCGGCAAGTTTTTTTGTTTGTGCATGAATTCAATTGATTTGATTGATTGGTGTGTCGATTGATTTTTATCTATACCTAAAATATGTGTGAAAGTATATGTTGTTGTTGTTGTTATATATGTTATTGTCAGCATATTTCACATGTTTAGAATGGTATTTTAATGTTTTTGCCTATGTTGTGATCGATATTGTATTTTGTGGTAAAGCTGTGTGTGTGCGCGCGCATCGTCTGTGTGGTGTGTGTGTGTGTGTGTGTGTGTGTGTGTGTGTGTGTGTGTGTGTGTGTGTGTGTGTGTGTGTGTGTGTGTGTGTGTGTGTGTGTGTGTGTGTGTGTGTGTGTGAGAGAGAGAGAGAGACAGACAGACAGACAGACAGACAGACAGAGTGAGTGAGTGAACGAGTGCATAAATTAGTGTATGTATGTGTGTGTACATATCTGGTGTACGTTTGATCATTTTACTGGTACGTGTTTGTTCATTCCGTTACATATAACTTCTAGTCTATCATTTCTGGACCAAGAGCGGGATCCTTAGTTCCAAGACATTGATAAATAAACATTCAGTCCGTCTGAGTAGTTGTAAGTTTCATTTTCACCTCAATTTCCTTATAATTTCTGTTTCTGTCTGACGAACTGCCGTGGCAAATGAGCTCTGAAAACACCTCCGCAACAATTTCAGATTATCCAAACTCAGAGAGAAGAGTTATTCTGTATTCTGTAGAATAACAAAGGAATGTAAACACATTAAAATAGCCGTTGCTTTTCCCATCCGACTTTTTGAAAAATCTTGTGATTTCAAAAGTAGAACCGAAGTGTCTTTTTGTTTGTGTTGCTATGATACTTCCCCCGTCTCATTTCTTATTCTTTATCATCTTTGTCCCTGAAATAGTTTTTGAGATGAGAGTTTTCATTCATTCATTTATTTAGCAAATTATATTCCACGGTCGTATGTAAAGGTTTCTTTTTAATTGTTATTATTACTCTGATCGATTAATGATCTCTGTGATGAAATTCGATGGAATATGAAGCAAGAATCTGCTCGGTTTTCTTTTTTTTTTTCCCCACTTAATCTGATTTATTGTGTCATAATTAAATTTTGGCTTTTTATCGAAGGACGGGTGGATTTTGACTTTTTACTTTTTCGTTTTGTTTGTTCGTTTGTTTGTTGTTGTTATTGTTTTTTTTTGGGGGGGTTGTTGGGGTTTTTTTGTTTGTTTGCTTGTTTGTTTTGGTTTTTCAAAACAGAAACTGGCAAGTGATCACTGCCCGGCTTATCTTCATTTTTCATCAGCAGTCAGCAGCAGGGGAAATCAGAGACAGATAAATGACTCCATCTCTGTGTTGTGGAATTTCAGGTTCGTCCCCGTCTTGCAGTGTCTCCATCGGCTGGATGTGTCATTAAGGATAAAGCAGAAGATCAATGCTGTCCGTTATCACAGCTTTCCTCGTTCTTCACCTGTCCTTCCCGTTTGTCTTTAACTCTATACCCTATTCCATCTCCTACGTTCCGCGTCAAATCTCTTCTGCTTCCGAATTTCAAACCTTCCACTGTCGGTGACCGCTCTTTGTCTGTCTCCGAACACCTGCTAGGAATGAGAGTTATGTTCTTCTTTGTCAAACCCATCGGTGATCTGTTTCATGTCAAACCCATCGGTCATCTGTTTCATGTCAAACCCATCGGTGATCTGTTTCATGTCAAACCCATCGGTCATCTGTTTCATGTCAAACCCATCGGTGATCTGTTTCATGTCAAACCCATCGGTCATCTGTTTCATGTCAAACCCATCGGTCATCTGTTTCATGTCAAACCCATCGGTCATCTGTTTCATGTCAAACCCATCGGTCATCTGTTTCATGTCAAACCCATCGGTCATCTGTTTCATGTCAAACCCATCGGTCATCTGTTTCATGTCAAACCCATCGGTCATCTGTTTCATGTCAAACCCATCGGTCATCTGTTTCATGTCAAACCCATCAGTCATCTGTTTCATGTCAAACCCATCGGTCATCTGTTTCATGTCAAACCCATCGGTCATCTGTTTCATGTCAAACCCATCGGTCATCTGTTTCATGTCAAACCCATCGGTCATCTGTTTCATGTCAAACCCATCGGTCATCTGTTTCATGTCAAACCCATCGGTCATCTGTTTCATGTCAAACCCATCGGTCATCTGTTTCATGTCAAACCCATCGGTCATCTGTTTCATGTCAAACCCATCGGTCATCTGTTTCATGTCAAACCCATCGGTCATCTGTTTCATGTCAAACCCATCGGTCATCTGTTTCATGTCAAACCCATCGGTCATCTGTTTCATGTCAACCATCGGTCATCTGTTTCATGTCAAACCCATCGGTCATCTGTTTCATGTCAAACCCATCGGTCATCTGTTTCATGTCAAACCCATCGGTCATCTGTTTCATGTCAAACCCATCGGTCATCTGTTTCATGTCAAACCCATCGGTCATCTGTTCATGTCAAACCTCGTCATCTGTTTCATGTCAAACCCATCGGTCATCTGTTTCATGTCAAACCCATCGGTCATCTCAGACCTGCCTTTCTTTTGCCGTCTCATTTTCAGCTTCATCTGATTAATATAGTTTTCTTTCCTTAGTCTGTGTGTGTGCCAGCAACCGTCCTTTTTGTACTCCCAGTTTTTATAGAACAGGGAGTACTTTAGAATGGGATCGAAGAAATGCTGTCTGTGTATGTGTCTGTCTGTCTGTCCGTCCGTGGTCAAAATGTGTTCCACTCGCTCCAGACAAAACTGCTGGACCGATCTGTCTGAAAATTTGTAGATATGTTCATTATGGGTCAAGGATGATGCCCGATGTTTTATTTTACCAGAATAGCCGTTACTAACGGCTATAAATGATGATTTTGTGATGTACAGTTTAAACAATAACTGTTTATAAACTTAAGTGTTACCAAATTCTGCAAGCTCCTCGGAAGTATAGTCATTAGTATTCACGCCTGTCACGCGGGCGACCCGGGTTCATTTCCCCGCCGGGGAGAGCAGCATTTGTTTTCTTTTCTCTTACATACAATAGTTTTACCACCAAAAGGGGAGAAAGTGCTATAGTGACTGATTTATATATATAAGATTTTTTTTTCTTTTTTTGTCCTACTTACTGGGATTACGTGTATATCCTTTGCATCTTGTTTAAGTTATGCTGTGCAAGTATAAGAATGACGTGCGCAAGTCATTTTGAATTGTTCTTTTTGCGCAAGATAGAGTACTGTGTAAATAAAGTAATTATTGCCATTATCATACTTCCATCATTCAAATGCTAGGGGTTGGGAATCAACGACATTTTGAATAAAACAATTGCTGATTCCAGTATTGCAGACCTTATCACAAAACGGAGTTTGTGCACTAAAGCCTCTGACTATCAGTTAAGCTTGTGTGCGCGCGCGTGTGTGTGTGTGTGTGTGTGTGTGTGTGTGTGTGTGTGTGTGTGTGTGTGTGTGTGTGCGTGCGTGCGTGCGTGCGTGCGTGCGTGCGTGCGTGCGTGCGTGCGTGCGTGCGTGCGTGCGTGCGTGCGTGCGTGCGTGCGTGCGTGCGTGCGTGCGTGCGTGCGTGTGTGTGTGTGTGTGTGTGTGTGTGTCCACAGTGTTGTCAATAAACCCCGTTAAGGCAATACCAATGTTATGCAATGTCCATGGTTAGGTAAAGGCTATTTCAAAAACTAACTCAGATGCAGATCAATGGGATTCGCGTGCCCTGCAGACGATCTGCTAGAGACAGATCAGTAGTGTT
>CM031609.1:8982347-8984847 GCA_018398815.1 Conus ventricosus | reverse complement strand
TCCCCATTTCCACCAGTTTGTCTCACTTTTCCCTTCCTTTTTCTCTCCCCCCCCCCCCCCTCCTTTTGTGTCATTGTCGTAGTCACAAATAAGTGTAGTCTGTCGCATTAGAGATGTAAATATCTTCGTTCAAGACCCCCCATCTTATTTTGCACGAAAACCCCCCTTTTCACATACAAATCACGTCCTTCTCATGTGACTTTTTAGCCAGAATTTACACTGTTTTTAAAAAAAATTAACATGCAAAACCTCCAAAAATCGACGTAATCGTTACTTTAAAAGGGGGGGGGCTTACGTGCAAGATAAGATTTGGTGATCGTGAACAAACATATTTACATTCTCTCCAGGGGCAAAAAAATTAAGGGTTTACAGTTCGCTCTTCTACTTCCAGCCCCATCAATAAATTAGAACGCGCATATTTACATTCTCTTAAGTTAAGAACTTGGGGTGATTTTGAGGTGATTTGGGGTGATTATTTGGGGGTGATTGGGGGCGACTTTAGGGTGAAGGTGTAAAGCGTGCTAAAGTGGATGGAGGTGTCAGGAATGTCAAGTGAAATGGTAGGACCACTCTTAAACATCTGCAATGCGCCCTCCCAACCAATCAATACTCGACAACTGCTGCCAGAGAGCGGAAAACCTAGGCTCAAAATAGACCTTAGCTGCCTTTATTGATCGTTTGGCGGAGCGCATTGCAGAGCGCGTTACAGGCCCATGCTGTGGCCTACTTATTTTTTAATTGTTGTTTATATTCTGGTTTAAAAAATGAAGCCCGAAGTAGCTACAGAGCTTTTTAAATATACTTTACGAGTTGGATTGGGAGCGGGGGCTGATAAGATCAGTTAAAGAGCAGGTTTGAGAATTAATTACTGATCTTTTTGGCGCATAAATATGCAAGAAAGCGTGAAGCGGGCCCATCAGTAAAATACTAGATTCTTGGCCCAACCGTTATAAAGTTGTTTGCCATTTTAGTTGATAATATGGCTCCTGAAGATGTTAATCTGATGTTTCTACTAACCCTGAAGGAGTAGCTATTCACTTTAATGAAAATCAGGTTTTACGATTAGAAAAGACTATGAGTAACAGCTGAATTTACAATTATTTTTTTATTTATTTTAGATTTAAAAATGGCTGTCGAACTCAGTGAATCTGATTTAAAGAATTGTAATGAACTATTTGACGAAACAAAGAAAGTATTAAACATTGATTTTAGTGAATTTGGTTTTTAGAATGATGGTTTAAAAAATATAATAAAAGATCATAGTGAACTATTTGACAAAGCAATTAAAGTGATGAACATTGACTGTAGTGATTCAGAAAAAACTAAAATATTAGCAGGTGGTATTGTAAGGTTAACGTGTCTTGAAGTGTTGCAACGCTTGGGCGAAAAAATAAAGACGTTTTACTTACTTTTTTTTACATTTATTTTTTTTAATTTACATAAATATTGTGGCTTTAAAAATGACGGCCAAACACGGAGAATCCAAGGTTGGAAAACTATATAAGATGGAAGAAATATTTGATAGTGACAAACAATTAAGCAATATGTTTAGTCAAGTAGACATGAATATTATTAACCCTACAAATGTTCAGTAAAGCGTGACACATGCTATTTCTAAAATCCCAGAGTCTCTTTTAGATAGAGCCGCCAGTAAAAGTGTTGTTAACCATTTTGGGTTGATTATGTAACACCTGATGGCAGTAACATAGAAGTCTGGGGTTTCAACTAAACAGAAAAAAGTAATCAGTTACCACGACTTTAACTCTGGGCTGGGTGATTACATGCTTACACAATTTAACCATGCTAGTGAGGAGGCAAAGTTAAGGGTTCTGGCTGGTCTGAAGGAAACAGTCCTGAAATCAATTAAAACAAAGTTCTATCCTATAGTCGGCAAAAATTTTTACTTTCCCCTCCCAAAAGAGTTAGAGTTAAACGAGCAGTCCCTTAAACATACATAATTCTGACAACATGTGTTTTATGTGGTGTGTTTTGGTCTCATTTACATCCTGTTAAAAATCATGCAAACAGAGTTAAACTAATTATGAACAATATAAGCAAGAGCTGAACTTTGATAACATACCTTTCCCAGTAAGTAGAGAAAGCATATCTCAGTTTGAAAAGCAAAACAAACCAATCACTGTACAGTATACACATGGTCTGTAGAAGCCAAACTAGTGCCTCTAAGGGTTTCTCCCACGCTCCCCCTTTAGGCGATTCACTTAAGAATCATGTAGACTTGATACTGTTTGCAGATAGTACAAAGAGTCCTTTTTGTATTAATCAGAAAAATAAGCAGACTTATGGCTTTTACATCAAAAGGGTCATGCTAAACAAGGGCTTTGTAGAAGGTGTGGGTCAAATCCCCTATAGAAGCAGTGCTGCATAAGAAAAATTTTAAAAATTTTGTAGATGTGAAAACCCAAAAACCTCACACTAACCGGGTTAAGGTCAGTTTTAAGAAGGACCAAAATGCGATGGTCCATATGGTTTAGCATTTGAA
>CM031609.1:8979833-8982247 GCA_018398815.1 Conus ventricosus | reverse complement strand
CAGTTGTCGAGTAGATTGATTGTTGGGCAGGGCGCATTGCAGATGTCAAGTGGAACTGGTAGGACCACTTGACATTCCCTGACACCTCCATCCACTTTAGCACGCTTGACACCTTCACCCCAAGTCGCCCCAAGTCACCCCAAAATCACCCCAAATCACCTCAAAATCACCCCAAGTTCTTAACTTAAGAGAATGTAAATATGCGCGTTCTAATTTATTGATGGTGCTGGAAGTAGAAGAGCGTACTGTAAGCCCTTAATTTTTATGCCCCTGGAGAGAATGTAAATATGTTTGTTCACGATCACCAAATCTTATCTTGCACGTAAGCCCCCCATTTTAAAGTAACGATTACGTCGATTTTTGGAGGTTTTGCATGTTAATTTTGTTTAGAAAACAGGTGTTAATTTTGGCTAAAAGTCACATGAGAAGGACGTGATTTGTATGTGAAAAGGGGGGTTTTCGTGCAAAATAAGATGGGTGGTCTTGAACGAAGATATTTACATTCTCTGCATTTGTTTCCTCTCTCCCCTCCAATCTACTAATTTGTTTCGCACACACGCGCGCGCGCGCGCACGCGCATGCACGCACGTACACACGCACGCACGTAGACACGCACAGACGCACGCACGTACACACGCACGGACGCGTGCACGTACACACGCACACGCACATATACGCACACACGTGTGCGTGCCGCGCCCACATGCACGCACACACACGCACAGACACACAGACACACACACACACACACACACACACACACACACACACACACACACACACACACCACACACACACACACCACACACACCACACCACAACACAACACACACAAACAACACACACACACACACACACACACACACACACACACACACACACACACACACACACACACACACACACACACACACACACACACACACACACACACACACACACACACACACATGCATGTACATACTTACATACATACATACATTCGTACGTACATACATAGGCTTACATACTTGAATACAGAGAGATAGAAGGACAAACAGACAGACAGACCCAGATAGAGAGACAGGCAAACGTGCTGACAGAGAGACTAGTTCGTGAAGGCCCGATCTACTCATTACGCACCTTTGAAGTTAAACAAATTACACCCAAGATGTCACTGCATTCCACACATCTTTCCAAACCACTTCTTGTTGCCGAGGTAACTACCACGCCTTCAGAAACAGTTCTGTGTGTTCCTGTACAATATTCTTAACACGCCGACCACTCCCCACACCCCCCTCCCACCCCACATCCCATCGTCACACCCACACTTCCTCTCGCCTCCCTTCATCCCCCAACTCCCTATCCCTATCCCCACCCCTCTATCTCACCAGCGCTATGTCCATCCTTAACGTTAATGTCGTCAGCAGAAAATGGTCGCTATGGTTACAGGATGGAGAGTTTTGTCTCTTGTTTTTTTTTTCTCTGGTTTATCAACCCTTCGGTTGCCCTTGGAGGTGGGCTGGGCGACAAAGATCATGATTTGGCCATCTCTCTCTCTCTCTCTCTCTCTCTCTCTCTCTCTCTCTCTCTCTCTCTCTCTCTCTCTCTCTCTCTTCTCTCTCTCTCTTTTAGGGCCGAATATAAAAAAAGAAGTAGAGCCACCCATATAAAACATTCATCCATTCATTCATTCATTTGTTCGTTCCTTCCTTTATTCATTCTCTCTGTCTCTCTGTCTCTCTGTCTCTCTGTCTCTCTGTCTCTCTCTCTCTCTCTCCTCTCTCTCTCTCTCTCTCTCTCTCTGTCTCTCTCTCTCTCTCTCTCAGTTCGTGTGCTACAGGCATTAATTGATGGTGACAAAGGTGCCTCGTATTTTTAACAAATCACAAGACTCTCCCATTGAGACCCCCATCACAGTCACAGACATGATGACATGTTCAGAGAGACAACGGAAGGGAGATGACCACCTGAACGTCTTGAAGGACGATGTGAAAGACAGCGCTGAGGTCGACAACTGTGCTCTTGGTGACCGATCGTGACCCCAGCACTATTGTGAAACACCTACACACGCAAAAAAAAAAAAAAAATAAGATAAAAAAGAAAGAAAGAAAAAAGATGGATAGAAGATGTGCGACAGAATTTGGAGGTTGGAGGCAAGAAAGAAAAAAAGGAAGTATGAAAGGAAAGAAAAGGAAGAAAAGAAGAAGAAAAGGGGGGGGGGGGGGGAGGAGGATCTATTATGCCTTTTAGATGGCAGTCTGTCTGTTTTTCTCCATTCGAGTTGATGAAGCCATATGTAATACACACAAAAAAATCTAGATGTGATATTTGTAGGGGAATGACTCAAATTCAGCATTTACGCTGTAATTTCATGCTTTGATGCCTACTGCTGGGTGTCTCTTTGATTTCGTCATCACTATTCAATGAATTAT
>CM031609.1:8967333-8972333 GCA_018398815.1 Conus ventricosus | reverse complement strand
TTGATGCCCAAGATCTCAGGAGAGGGACCTGACAGTAAATGGAAGAGGTGAGGACCGAACAAATGCCTGAGAGACAAGCAGGCAGATAAAAATTGAGACAGAGAGAGGCAGAGAGACAGACAGACAGACAGACAGACAGGCAGACAGACAGACAGACCAAAAAGGAATCATACAGAGAGCAGGGGAGAAGGTGGCATTAAGAAGAGAGACAGAGACGGGGGAGGTATGCAAAAACTGAAACAGAGAGAGAGAGAGAAGAGAGAGAGAGAGAGAGAGAGAGAGAGAGAGAGAGAGAGAGAGCTCTTAAATACACAATTTGTGTTACCGCTGCCAAAATGCATCATAAATCCGTTCTGAATGCAAAATGGTTGATTGCGCAAATACACACTAAGCACACATCATTCCAACATCATATCAACATCAAGCCCTAAGGGAAGCAATCACACTGAGAGAGAATCGAGATTAGAAATCTCACCGCCAAAGCCCCTTACGAGGTTATCAAATCAGTGATCTGATCGATCTGCTCCTCGTGACATCACCAGAAACCTATCTGACGCCAATATCGCGTCTTTCGTTTTTAAATGGACACTGAATATGAATGTTTTTTGTCGATCACATAGTTTGTATTTGTGCTCCCAAAACACATTTTTGACATGATTGAGCCAAAGTTGAAAGAAGAATCGGACAATTGAGGACGGTGGAGGGGACGGGGTAGGAGTAAGCTGGTGGGTGAATAACAGAGAGACAAATACATAGTGAAGTCATTGTCTTCGCTTTTTCTTTCATTTTCCCCTCTCATATATATTCTCTCTTGTTCGCACAGTTGCATGAGCAAATGTGCATGGAGTAGTATGTATGTACTTACTGGTGCTCTGATTCCACGGGTTAATCAATGCACAGACATTTCACTGGGTTTTGTTGTTGTTTTTAGAGTCTTGATTATGTCCCTTTTTTTCGTTGTTGATTTCATCTTTTGTTGCTGTATGAGCGTCACATGGCGGTCCCCATGCACACAGAGACAATCATGCGTCCCACACGCAACAACACATCTGACTCCTTTCTTTCGATGTAACAAACCAGAATACAATTCTAAATTTCTCCCAGGTAAAAGAAATATTTTTTGTTTCTTCTTTCTGTGCACGCCTCATTTATTTTGGCGTGAGGGGTGGGGGTAATATTTCCTTCTTTCCCCCATATTTCCAATATGTTGTTCCACAAGATGTCCCTTTTATACAAAGTGTTAATACTGTTCTCGGCAACAAAATATATATATCTAGGTCACACTGACCTCAATTCATTTGCCCGTTTCACAAACTTCTTTTTCAGGTCATACAGACGACCAGTTTGCCTTACACAAACAACAAACCACTCTGCGCCCAGAAACCCCCAACTCTCCTTTAATTCTCCAATGGAAAAAAAACCTCCTCTGTCTTTCCAGTCACCAAACAAACAACACATTCCTTCCATGAGGACAATGATCGCATCAAATTTCCGAATCAAAATTTCTCTCGACAGCAGACGTTTCAAAGCATCTCAAGCGCTGCGAGGGTCTACACCCAGAGAATCCCTCCAACATACAAGGTGTTTGCCCTAGAAAGACAAGGCACTCTATCTTCAATCTTCAGTTTGGAAGGTCAGCCGTCATCATTGACTGTTATTGACCTGTGTGCGTAGAGGCGTAAGATGAAAAGAAAAAAGATCTATTATTAGGGACAACAAAAAGATAGCAGAGGATCTAAAGCAGCCTCAGCACCCCAACTGCATACCCCTGAGTTCAGCTCCGGGGCAGCGTGTCGCGGCAGGCAAAGAGGGGACCCAACTAGCCTCATCTGGTATCTGGAGAGGCTTATCCGGTAACCATGGCGACCCCCAGGTCAAGACCTGGACCAGTCCAACCCTATCCTTGAGGTCTTCTGCCAGTAATTTGAATTAATAACTTACATGGCGATGATCACAGGATCCACATCTTACCTATGGGATGTGTGAACGGGGTA
Organism: Conus ventricosus; assembly: GCA_018398815.1. Lineage (NCBI taxonomy): Eukaryota > Metazoa > Mollusca > Gastropoda > Neogastropoda > Conidae > Conus > Conus ventricosus. The sequence goes on along the minus strand of CM031609.1, from coordinate 8,970,339 downwards.
GAATTTGGAAATGATTCCGATCACGATCAAAACGAGACTAAACGATCCATATTCGAGATCGCGATAAAAAGCTCGCATTGAACATTATCAAATAAGTTCACACATCCCATACTCATCCTACGATCAATGGTATACTAGCCGACGAAAATTAGCTGAGAGTTCAACCGTCTCTTATACTTCTTCCTCCTCTTCTTCTCCTCTGAACCAATCTCTCTCTCTCTCTCTCTCTCTCTCTCTCTCTCTCTCTCTCTCTCTCTCTCTCTCTCTCTCTCTCTCTCTCTCTCTTTCTCCCTCTCTCTTTCTCTATCTCTTTCTCCTCTCTCTCTCTCTCTCTCTCTCTCTCTCTCTCTCTCTCTCTCTCTCTCTCTCTCTCTCTCTCTCTCTCTCTCTCTCTCTCTCCTCGCGCGCGCGCGCGCGCGCGCGCATGCACACGCACACGCACACGCACACGCACACGCACACGCACACACGCACACGCACACGCACACATCATGAAAATAAGTGTTATGATTATTGATGCTAGGAATTTATTGCTGCTTACTGATAACTGTTTGTTCGTTCTCGTTTTGCCTTATAACCACATCATGTAAATGTGAAAGAAAGTACAAATGTTGATATTATTGATGTATTGTAATTGTCTAGTTATCATCCTTAGCAGTTTGTTGTATGTTATTTTTTTACAAAAGGAATGTAACTCTCTCTCTCTCTCTCTCTCTCTCTCTGTCTCTCTCTCTCTCTCTCTCTCTCTCTCTCTCTCTCTCTCTCTCTCTCTCTCTCTCTCTCTCTCTCTCCCCTCTCTCTCCCCTTCGATAGGAGGATCGCTTATTCCATATCTCTGTGTGCTGATTCTTATCTTCTTTGTAATCAATTTCTTTATTTTTGTTTGTTGTTTAAATCGTTTCTTTTTTCCTTTTAAAGTTATCTATGCGTTAACTGTTAATGGATTAACATTTTAATGTTGTGAAGATATGTGTGTTTGTTAAAAGTTTTGTGAGTCTTAGTCGCTGGTCATACTTAGTCCCTTAACGGGGCAAGGGCCGGATGAAAAAAAAGCATGTGTTTGCTTATCTGTTACCCTTGGAAATAAAGATTATCATCATCATCATCATCATCATCATCATCATCATCATCTCTCTCTCTCTCTCTCTCTCTCTCTCTCTCTCTCTCTCTCTCTCTCTCTCTCTCTCTCTCTCTCTCTCTCTCAGCTAGTCTGCTGCTTCCACCAGAGTGACAAAGGCAGTGTCTTTTTCCCAAGAGGACAACTCACTATAAAGACATACCCTGATCACTGAGCAGCAAGCACCCTACCAAGGTGAGTTTTCGATCACTCCACTTGAAGTTCTCCTAAAATCACATCAAGTATCTGCAGAGGAGGTCTTCCACTTCAAAATGCACAAAAAGGGACAATTACATTTTTTTTTCCGGGGCGCATGACAATGAGATTTCTTTTTTACATTAAAAGGCACCCGTGGGTGGTGGATAAGTGATTCCCTAGTCCTGACCGAACAACACGGAGCACGTCATTTTCACCTGGTGCCGGAGCTTCATGATGAGCATTTCAAGGACTTGTTCCACCTGACACGAGGCAGTTCAGCCTTTGTTGGCAGTGGAGGAAATACTATGAAGAGGTGTAGAAACAGCGAAGTTCTGTGTTCATGTTTCAGTTTCAGTTTCATCAAGGAGGCGTCACTGCGTGCCGACTAGATCATATACGCTAAACCACATCCGCTAAGTTTTGAGACCATACTGCGCTATGATTTTAAGCTGATGGAAAAATGGATTGCCAACGTAGAGCAGCTATTGCTCTGGCCCTGGAACTGGGGTATGAACAGCAGCTGGTGATGAATAGAAGAAGACTGGTTCGAAGAAGGAGAAGGGCCTCCAGGTGGTGGGTCAGACCATGGCTGACACCAGCGAGAAGACTAAGAGTATGGGCACTATAGCAGACTGATGCAGGAACTGAGGGTGGAAGATGCCTTTGCCAACTATGTGAGAATGCCACCCCACCTGTTTGATGAGTTACTCAACAGGATCGGCCCATTCATCCAGAGGAAAGATACCCACATGAGACCAGCCCTTGATGCCGGAATGAAGCTGGCCATGACCCTGAGGCATCTGCCTACAGGAAACAGGTACCATACCCTTCAGTATGACTTCAGATGTGGCTACAGCACTGTGGTATGCAGTGTGCAGGAAGTCTGTCAGGCCATCATACAGGAACTGAAGGATTAAGTCATGCCACTGCCACGGACCAAGGAGGACTGGAATGCCATTGCCCAGCAGTTCCAATGCCCAGCAGTTCCAAGACCGGTGGAATGTTCCTCATGCCCTGGGGGCCTTGGATGGCAAACATATTGCTCTCAGGAAGCCACATAACTCAGGCAGTGTCTTCTACAATTACAAAGGCTTCTTCTCTGTGGTCCTTCTTGCCTTAGTGGATGCAGACTACAAGTTCATCTGGATAGACACTGGTGGAGAAGGTCATTAATCCGACGGACAACCGTTTGGTGCTTCAGAACTGGTGGAGTGCATCGACGACAACACCATAAATTTTCCCTGACAGTGATCCTATGCCCTACGATGACAGACACACCCTACTTCATTCTGGGAGATGATGCTTTCCCCCTCGGAACTTTTCTCATGAAACCCTATGGCAGGATGGGTCTGGACAATGAGGTGATGGTGGCCAACTACAGAATTTCCAGGGGCAGACGTGTGGTGGAGAATGCTTTCGGAATATTGGCCAACAGATTCAGATGCTTCCTGGGCACTCTGGAACAACGACCTGAAATAGTGCGGTTACATGGTTCATGGACATTGCTGCAAATTCGTACCTGATTCTTACCCTATCGTAAATTTGTAGACAGTTCTTAATTGTTTCTTTGATGCTTCGGCGTGCATTCGTGGCATTCTTGACAGATTCGTAGCCGATTCGTTGTCAAGACACCGCTTCACGATTCCCAGAATGAGTTAAGAATACATAGGAATGCCTACGAATCGATTAGG
>CM031609.1:8924833-8954833 GCA_018398815.1 Conus ventricosus | reverse complement strand
CATACGCATCTGCATGACCCTCACTCCACCAACGAGACAACACATCCGCTTCATAATTACTTGCACCTGGGATTGGCAAAATTGAAAATGAATAATCTTGCAGTGCAAGACCCCAGCGCAAAACACGCGCATTTGTTGGTTTAGCGTTTTCCAAGACTGAAAGCGTTTGTGATCCGTCTCCACAATGAAGTGACGACCAAACAGATAGCGCTGGAATTTCTCCACGGCCCAGATAAGCGCAAGGCACTCCCGCTCAATAGTTGAGTACCTCGTCTCTCTGTCCAGGAGCCTCCTGCTTGCGTATAGGATTGGGTGCACTTGCCCCTCCCTGGACTGCAGCAAAACCGCCCCTATGCCCACCGATGAAGCATCAGTGCGCACAATGAAGGTCTGCGCAAAGTCCGGCAATTCCACGACAGGACTTTTGGATAATACCGTTTTCACTGTGTCAAACGCAGTTTGACAAGCGGGTGACCACTTCACCTTGCTTGGACACATTCCCTTTGTCAAATCCACCAAAGGTGCCACTGTGCCTGAGAAGTGCGGTATGTACCGACGATAAAATCCTGCCATGCCCAAAAATGAACGAACTTGTCGCTTTGTTGTTGGTACACTGACTGACAAAACTTGTGAAACCTTGCTTGGTTCTGGTGACATCTCATTGCCCCCGATGACATGTCCCAAGAAGGTAATCTTCTGATAGCCTACTTCAATCTTACTAGGCCGAGCTGTAAGTCCATGCAAAGACAACTCTCTCAACAAAGCGTCAAGTGATGATAAGTGGCGTGTCCAGCTGACAGTAGCCACCAAAATGTCGTCGAAGAAATTCAACGCATCGAACTTCTTCAAATGCAATTTCCTCATCATGCGTGCAAATGTGCTTGGGGCTGTGGATAACCCAAAAGGTATGCGCTTGAATTGAAACAAGCCCTGTGGAGTCCCGAAAAGCGGTTTTCTCCCTATCACCCTCAGCCATCTTAATCTGCCAATATCCTTTGGTCAGATCAATTTTGGTGAACCACTTTTTGTCTTTGAGAGAAATGAATAGCTCCTCCACATCTGGAATTGGTTCAGAATCAAACTGTGTCACCTTGTTGATTTCTCGCATGTCAATGCAAAAGCGCACAGTACCATCTCTCTTCCGGATCAAACGACTGGTGATGAAAATGGGGAACAAGATGGTTCTATGATATCCATTTGTAACATTTTATCAATTTCTTTTTTGACCAAGTCGTCTGAACCGAAAGGAAGAGGATACTGCCGAACATTCACAGGTTTGGATACTGTGAGCGAAATGCGATGTTCGCATAAATCAGTGACGCCTGGCACATCAGTAAGCATCTCAGAGTGCTTTTCCATGACCTGTTCAATTTGTAGCCTCTTGTCCTGTGGCAAGGCAACATCATATTTGACCTCTTTCACACCTTCAGTTTGCACTGTGGGAACTGTTTGTATAGACACTTTGGAAGTAGTCTCTGGTACACCTTCATTTCATCACATAAAGGTAACACTGACACTGACGCAAGTACCACCTCATTCTTCCTTTGTACTCTCTCAAAATGTTGATGTGAAACAATTTATGTACCCCATTCATGTCGATAAGTAATCATTCACATCATGTCTCTTGAGTACAACAAAGGGGCCCTTCCATTTCAACAACATTTTGTTTGTGTCAGTGGGCAGCAACACTAACACCTGATCACCAATAGACAATTTTCTGTCACTTCCCTTCTGAAGTTTATACTGTCTGTGTCTACGACCAGCTTCCTGCACCGACTTTTGTGCTAAGTCAATCATGTCAGTCAAAGTGGTCTTCATGTGTTGTACATAATCATGTATTGGTTCACTGTGTTCTGGTTTATTCACCTGTCCATGATTCATACAAGAGTTGGGTAGGACCCCTGGGTACTCTGCCATACAATAAATGGAAAGGAGAAAAACCTGTGGCTTCTTGCGGAATCTCCCTGTACGCAAAAAGCGCACCTGGTAGGTAACGATCCCAATCTTTGGTTTGTCCATCATCAATTTCCTTAGCATGGTCTTCAGTGTGCCATTAAATCGTTCCACTAATCCATTTGTCTGGGGATGGTAAGGAGTGGAATGAAGTTGCGAGACACACAACAATCTCAACAATTCTCTCATCATGTCTGAGGTGAATTGTGTCCCTGGTCCGACAAAATTTCATGGGAACACCAGTGCGACAGAAGATCACAAACAAAGCGTTCGCTACTGCTTCATCGTAATGGTCTTGAGGGAACTGCCTCCGGATATCTCGTTGCCATGTCTACACATGTTAGAATGTATCGGCAACCTGAAGTAGACAAAGGCAGTGGACCGACAATATCCACCACGACTCTCGAGAATGGTTCTTCTATCACAGGAACTGATTGCAAAGGAGCTGGCGGTACCTTGCCCTTTGGAAAGGTCTTCTGGCAAATATCACAGGCCCTGCAGTATTCCTTAATCTCCCTGTGATATCCTGGCCAGAAAAAATACGGACAATTCTTTTGTAGGTACTGTTGCTGGCCATATGCCCACCCAACAGCCCGTCATGAGCTGCCAAGAGGACAGACGGTCGCAACTCTTTGGGGACCACAAGTTGCCAGCACAATCCTTTCTGTCCGGTACCTATCACTGAGCGGTACAATAAGCCATTCCTGACCACAAAACACTCAGTCCCTTTCTTTCCTGGTGGTTGTCCGACTTTTGGAAACATGATTCCAAAGAGCTGTCACCTTTCTGTAAATCGGTCACTTTGTCGGTTGAAACGTCCAATTGTGGAACTTTGGCAGTCAACAAAGGTCGGAAAGGTTGTCAGTCTTCTTTGTTTGTGCTCTCGTTGTGACAGCATTTGCAACTTCAACACAAGCAAATGTACAACCAGGTATTCGACCTAGAATCACATCACACACAGGTTTATCAACAACACAAGCTTTGACACTGCCAGAAAAGCTAGGACAATCAATGTTGACTACTGCCACAGGAAAATCAACAGTTTCACCACTAAACATGGTACAGGAGATTGTTTCATCCACATACTGTTCTTTTGAAACTAATGATTTTCTGACTCCTACTGTAGTGCAACCTGAATCCAACATGACAGTAGCTTCCTGTCCATTCACTGTACCCTGACATGTTTGAATTTCCTCGGCAAGCCATGTTGTACAGACAACCCGATGGAGCCTATCTGTGATTTCAGCATTGGTTTTCGGTCACAGTCTTTCAGAAGGTGCTTACTGTCACCACGCCAGTAGCATGTTCTGCCTTTCTTTGGACTTGTGCTGGTTGGCACATTCTGTTGTGTGTTGACAAATGCTTTGGATTTTGTCATGTGTTCTTTCCTGTCCTCAACACGAAAAGTAGTGTTTCCTGACCCTCTGGTATTTGAAACATAAGATTAAGATTTCCTTGGGTACCCGCCGTAGCCACGGTAACCCCCATATCCTCCTCTAGAATATCTGGAATCACCATTGGTTGGTGGATTCCCTGACACAGAAGCGTGTGTGCAAAATGGTGAACTTTTCCCTCACGTCCCAAGGTTTCACTCTTATGTACTTCTCTGTACCTTTCAGCCTTCTCAACCAAATCTTTCACGTCTGAAAAACCAGTTTCCTTCAAAAAGGCTACCAACTTGCGGAACATGACGACAGGAATTGTTCAGTGATCAACAAATCAAAAGACCTTCAAATGATTTTTGAACTCCTGACAAGTCTATCCATCGCATGAAAAAGCGGTGCAACTTATCAAAAAAAACTGGAAAGGTCTCACTTTGTTCTGGCTTAACAGTGCGGAATTTCTCACGAAATCCTTCCTTTGTACACTGAAAGCGCTCCAACAAATGCTCACTCAACTCTTTGAACGTTCTATTTGGCTGAGAGGATAACAGCTCATAAAAATACGTCAAAGCCTTTCCCTTCAAACATCCAGAAAGAATTGATGCCCAATCATCCCTTTTCCATCCTACAGATTTTGCATGCTGTTCAAATCTGAACAGGTAACTTCAATATCATCTTGTCTGTCATCAAAGTAAGGAATTTGGGACGGGTACGAGCTTGAGCAGAAGCTTCAGCTTGTTTTTTATCTTCAGCATATTTCTCTTTTTTCAGATTTTTTAGAGTTTTCCTGCAACTCCAATTCTCTTTCTTTCAATTCTATTTCTCTCATCTTCAATCTAAACTCTTCCTGTTTTTCATTTTCCTTCAATTCAAATTCCCTGTTTCCTCTTTCAGTTTGTAACCTCAATTCTTTTTCTCTCATTTCTCTTTCATTTTTTTCTTTTTCATTCTGTAACCTCAACTCCCTTTCCCTCAATTCCATTTCTCTGTGGTGCATCAAAAATTCTGCTTCATTCTTCTCAGCTTGCCTCAAAAGTTCTGCCTCATTCTTCTGTGTCTGCCTCAAAAGTTCTGCCTCGTTATTCTGTGTTTGCCTCAAAAGCTCTGCCTCATTATTCTCAGCCCTTGCTCTAGCCTCTACCAGGCCTTCACGAATATGCTTAGTTTTCGCTACTTGCGTCAACTTAAGCAAATCAGCCTCTCTTCCCAACTCAGCCACGAGCTGATCTAGCGGGTCAAGAGGAACCCCCGCCATTTTTAAACAATATTGGTACTCTTGGAAAAAATAAATAACTAAGTCCACAGAGACCAAATATTGACAAATGTATGAAATGAAAATTTATGTACACAAATTTTTAACTCAATTTGAAAAAGAACAATGTAGCCCCCACTACAAAGGTAAGAAAAATTATAGAGGCATTTGCTATGCATTTCCAGCAAATGAAATCATGGTTTTAACTGCTTAATCCAATGTTTAGCAGTTTACAATGACAAATAATTTTTTTACTGATTCCAATTTTAACAAATGCAAATATATTATTGCTTACTCCAACTTCAGCAAATACAAATATAATACTGCTTACTCCAACTTCAGCAGCAATTACAATCCCATTATTGCTGACTCCAACCGCAGCAATTTACAATAGCAAGACACTGCTGAATTCATTTAATACAGCAATGAATACATTTTCCACATTCACAATTACACAATATTCTACAAGTGTAATATAAGTCAGACCCAGAAAATTTTTCAAAATATCTTTAAATTTAACTAAATTGCCTGTCGTGACAGCCCGACTTTGATAACAGTCCAAGAAGTGACTCACCCAAGTGTACAGAGTTTTGCGCCCGGTACGACTGCTCACATCAGACCACCAGAATGCGTCTGTTAAACCCCTTCCGACCGTTCCTCACAGTGGTCGAGAGTCGTCAATGGCACATAAAATATAGGAAAGAAAAATGTATTAGAAAAACATAGTATAAATAAATTTCATACAACAATGACTATAATCAATAACACTTCTGAAAATATAAATATTACTATTTTTCCGAAAACAAATCTAGAAAATGTTACTACATATCCAAAAATTTAACTGTTTCACTGACCATCCTACTACTGATGACAACAACACAATTATTGAAAAATGCAGGCTCGCCACTAATGTCACGAGCTGGTTTACCTTGTTTTTACTCTGTTGTTTAATAGAGAATAAAACACGAACAGCTCACGACTTTTTATAATAACTGTGTGATCATCAATAGGTCACCCCTCGCGCTTTCGCCACACCTGACAACAACATATAGCTCACTTCCTCCAAACAGTCGTCTGCTATCACGCCAACATTTATAACAGACTCAAAGAAATACAAGTTCCAACTTTACTTGTATGAAAACCACTTAAACTTCACATTCATAATTTAACATACATTTTTGCACACAGGTATTCACAAATTAACTTAAATTAGCCAACCCTAAACATTACTTTATTTCTAAACTAGCTGACCTCCCTAACGAACTACTTCCCCTGACTGTAACTAGAACTCACCTAACCTCTGACCTAACCAAATTAAATAACTTCCCAAGTTCCCAACTAACAAATTAATTCACACGCCTACACCTCCCAATCACTCGAACATTCTTACGACAACATTCTTAGACTCATGCTCCCCATCGCTCAATTATTCCGACATTCAATTCTTGTACAAATACCACACGCAACTACAAAGTCCAGCCTCGCGCAAGCTCTCCATGACATTACAGTTCACTCAGCCAGCGGTGTGCAACAGCGGCCGCCCAGCTATCAAACATGATGCCTGCACAAGCTGGAATAAATATATTAGAACCTAAACAAACTCTTGTTCCTATTTCGAAACATCTTAAATCTCTAAGTCGAAATGACTACAACTGAAGCCTAAAATCCGAACTTTACTCACCAAGCAGCCCACACCTCCATGCATTCAGAAAAGGACCGAACACGGGTCGGACACGGCCTTATATTCCTACGCATTGCCTCGGCTTCACCAAGGCCATACTCCACAGATGCGGAGATTATAAAAAATCCCAAAAACTTTTAACACTATCACTAACACTTTCTGACAGTTAGCCAACCGCCAAAAAAAAAAAAAACGTGGACAAACCAATCACAAGACAAAACACGACGCGTTTCGACCTCTTAGGTCTTCTTCAGGCAAGATACAAACACACTCAGGATAACGAAAATGAACGTATTTAAGGTATTGCTGGGGAAAGTCATGGTGTACTTCGCAATTAAAAACAGCATCGTTGAAGTCCAGTTGTGTGTGTATGGCAACATGTTTAACTTAGTTTAAAATGAGGTGAAAGCAGGGGGCGGGGAGGGGGCTAAAACAAACTTTAAAAGAAAGATTACACTGGCACCAAACGAAAGAAACAGATAAATTGCAAAACAAACTCTGCACAGTGCTAGTCTTGTGATTTGTTGAAAACTTACAATGCTGTCAAACGAAACAAACAGATAAATTGCAAGACAAACTCTGCACAGTGCTAGTCTTGTGATTTGTTGAAAACTTACAATGCTGTCAAACGAAACAAACAGATAAATTGCAAGACAAACTCTGCACAGTGCTAGTCTTGTGATTTGTTGAAAACTTACAATGCTGTCAAACGAAACAAACAGATAAATTGCAAGACAAACTCTGCACAGTGCTAGTCTTGTGATTTGTTGAAACTTACAATGCTGTCAAACGAAACAAACAGATAAATTGCAAGACAAACTCTGCACAGTGCTAGTCTTGTGATTTGTTGAAAACTTACAATGCTGTCAAACGAAACAAACAGATAAATTGCAAGACAAACTCTGCACAGTGCTAGTCTTGTGATTTGTTGAAACTTACAATGCTGTCAAACCAAAGAAACAAACAAATAAACTGCAAGACAAACACTGTCACAAACGAAAAAAATAAACAAAATAAATTTATCATTTATTTGTTTCTTTCGTTTGGCGAGATAGTAATTCTTCTTTTGAGTCTGTCTCACTTAATTTCTTTTCCGAGGCTTTTTATGGTGGACTCTGGTATTATCATCTCCGCTGGTGAAGATGGGTTGGCTAGATCGGATGTCTGCGTCAAGTTGAGAAAGACAGCGGCTGTTAGTTGGTTTGGTTAATAGCATGCTACATGGATCATATAGACAGACTAAGGTACTTTGACCTAAACGCTGGCGTGAAAAACAGAAAAGAAGAAATGGAAAGGATTGTTACCCCCAAGATTTTACATCGGTGTTTGAGAATATGGCAGAAGACAAGAGAGAAAAAAGTCTTAAACTTTCCCGTCTGAGAAGTCCCCTGGACTTATGCAGCTAATAACTTTGGCTGAATTAAAAGAAGATGGTACCATGCACTGGTCGGAACACGTGTTGCCTATAATTATATGTCACAAGATTCAGTTACATAGAGTAGAGCAAGTTGTAGGAAAAGGGTATGCATTTTATCAGGTCCCATTGATTTTTTTTTTTTGGTTCTTGATACTACTAATGAGAGCGCCGACTACGTGCACAGCAAGCGGAGGTGTTGTGAACCAGTGACCACGTTTAATTTTGCTCTGTGTGTGTGTGTGTCTGCCTCTTTGTCTGTCTGACTGTCTGTCTGTCTGTCTGTCTGTGCGCGCGTGTGTGCGTGCGTGTGTGCGTGTCTGTGTGTCAGTCTGTCTGTGTGCGTGTGTGTGTGTGTGTGTGTGTGTGTGTGTGTGTGTGTGTGTGTGTGTGTGTGTGTGTGTGTGTGTGTGTGTGTGTGTGTGTGTGTGTGCGTGCGCACGTGCGCGCGCAAATGCACTGAGTGTTGTTGCAAGAGGAGAGGTGGGAATGATAAAAGGTCATGTATCGGAAATATCATACATATGTACGGAGGTTACACCAGTAACGTTACCGGACTTGTTGTCCTCATTTCGATTCTGTCTTTGAAAAAAATGGGTCTTGGGCCACAGCTAATATCTAACCAAGAAACCTGCTTCCAAACGTGGCCATTTCTCTCAGAGTCCTCTACACGCCAGGTTCCTCACGGCACTGTGTTATCCACTTCCTGACATTTGCAGAATGCAGCATTCCTCCAGACACAGAGATGTTCAGCCTGGAAGGGAAGTCGACAGTTTGCCCACAGCTCCAAAAGAGGAGGGGGGGGGGGCAGTGCTGACGGGAGAGAGAGAGTGATGGGCAGGGGTAGGGAGAGGGCAGAGGGTGTGGGTGAGTGGGGAGAGCACTACTTTTTGTGTGGAACGCCGATGGGCATGGTGATGTGGAAGGGCTTTGTTCATGACTCTGACAGCGCACAGTGTGAGGCAGCAGTGAAGGATGGCGTGTTAATCCTTGGTTTTTTTTAATGCCCCCCCCTTCCACCCTGTCCTTCAGCGTGATTGAGAGAGAGAGGGGGGGAGGAGAGACACAGAGAGAGAGAGAGAGAGAGAGAATATATTATCTGTCTTATCTTTATTGCGTTGTTCCCTGAAAATCAGAGAGAGAGAGACACTATTCCCTAAAAATCAGAGAGAAGAGAGAGAGAGAGAGAGAGAGAGAGAGGAGAGAGAGAGAGAGAGAGAGAGAGAGAGAGAGCAAAAGAGAGAGAATATATGTATCTGTCTATTACTATTACATTGCTCCCTACAAATCAGAGAGAGAGAATGAATCTGTTTTATCTGTAATACATTGTTCCCTCAAAATCCATTTATTTTCATTCACTGACAAAGCGAAAATATTTTCATCCGCATTGTCTCTTGGTTTGTCTTACCCTATGTAATTCAATTCGTTTTCGTCAATGGTGTGTGTGTGAGAGAGAGAGAGAGAGAGAGAAGAGAGAGAGAGAGAGAGAGAGAGAGAGAGAGAGAGAGAGAGGGAGAGAGAGAGAGAGAGAGGGGGGGGGAGGGAGAGAGAGAGAGAGAGAGAGAGAGGGAGAGAGAGAGAGAGACAGACAGACAGACAGACAGACAGACAGACAGACAGACAGACAGACGGACGGACGGACGGACGGACGGACGGACGGACGGACGGACGGACGGACGGACAGACAGATTGATTTAGGCTAATTTTGTACGCTCTCTGAATGATAAAACTCTAATGCCGCTTTCTTCAATACACAGCCGCATTCAGAACCATTCTTTGACAGTCTCACCACCTGCAATCCACAAGGAGATGTCAATATCAGAACCTTGAGCATAGAAGAGGAAGAGACAATTCAACCAAATGTCATCAAGGCATGAAAAGCCATAGAATTGGAAGCAGTTTTACGTGTTTCTCGATGAAGTAATACCAGGGACTTTTATTTGGTTTTAGAGTCATCATGGCAGGTTTATTGCCTTTCTTCCTCACCTCCACACTCGACTGACCGACCCCCCCCCCTCCCCCATACCTCCCCCAATCCCTGTCCCTGCCCTTTCCCTTCTGCCCTTACCTCAGCCTACATTGTCTATTTCTGTCCATGATCTGCTCTTACCTCAGCCTACACTGTATATTTCTGTCCATGATCTGCCCTTACCTCAGCCTACACTGTATATTTCTGTCCATGATCTCCCCTTACCTAAGCCTACACTGTATATTTCTGCCCATGATCTGCCCTTCCCTCAGCCTACACTGAAAATTTTTTTCTGTCCAAAACGCCCGGTATAAACCCACCTGAGGAATGTGAACATCGCTAGTTGTAGAGGACCATTTTGAGCAGCTTTTCCCAGAGCCCAAAGGGGGCAGCTCTGTTCCCTATGCGGGGCCAAACTAAAGCTCAGCATGGGCACTGAAACTCGGGACCCAGCTTCTGGAAGGGTTTAAAAATTTGTGTAAAGTTTAAACCCCCACACACCACACCACACAAAACAGACACAGATACAACCCCACACACACAACCACACAAAACCCCACACACAAACACAACAAACACACAAAAACCGCGGGGGCCCGGGCGCCAGCGCGCGGGGCGTGCGTCGTGCGGCGTGCGGCGTGCGTGCGTGTGTGTGGGGTGTGTGTGTGGTGTGGGTGTGTGTGTGTGTGTGTGTGGGGTGTGGTGTGTAGAAGAAGATAAGGATAAATAGACAGATAGAAAAAACAATAGTTATATAGATGGATAGATACAAGTTTTGTGCGTGGAGTGTGTGTGTTTGTGTGTGGGTGTGGTGTTTTGTGGGGTGTGTGTGTGTGTGTGGTGTGTGTGGTGTGTGTGTGGTGTGTGTGGGTTTTGGGGTTGTGTGGTGTGTTGTGTTTTGTTGCGGTGCTTTGTGTTGTGGTTTTGCGTGCGGCGTGCGTGCTTTGCGGCTTTGCGGTGTGCGCGCCCCGGCGTTTGTGTTTGTGTGTGTTTGTGTGGGGTGTGTGGGGTGTGGGGGTGTGTGAGTGTGTGTGTGGGGTGTGTTGGTGGGTGTGGGTGTGGGGAAAAGGTGAGATTTCAATTACATTTTGGGCCATTTTCCCCTGAAGATATCACAAAAACGCCCCCGGGGCCACCAAAAACACCCCTCAGCATCGTCAGCTCCCCCACCACGCCCCCCCGGGATGGTAAATTTCCTGTTCACACTAGACTTTGGTCATCTTGAAAATTTTCCCAAAACCCCCCCCATATTGACAGACTGAAACCCCCCTACTCTGGCGTCTCGACACAGGGCCCCACCAAATTTCACCCACATTCACTGCACCACACCTTCAAAACTGACAGAACAGCCTCACCCCCACCTTTTTGGGAAATTTCAAGACCACACTTTCTCTCCAATTGGTTTTAAACCAAAGGGGAACCAAAACAGAATTTTTAAAGCACTTGTCTTTTAAAATGACACGGGAATATTTGGGGTTCCCCCCAGGTCGGCCCGGGCCCTTCCTGCCCAGAGCTTTTAAGAGGGCCACAGACAAGGGCCCTAAAGAGGGCCTCTCCGGGTCACCCGCAGTGGGGGAACAGCTGCTACCCTTTTTATCGTTTTTCACCTACAAAAAAAAAACCACATTCATTTTTTTTTGAACACCCTCTCTCACTCCCCAAGAGAGGGGCAATTCTCCTTCCATTTTTTTAAAAAACAAATAAATTTTCGCATTCGTAACAGGGAACTAAAAAAGATCTGCCACCCCACCATAAAATTTAACACATCCATCCTTCTGTTTTTCTCCACTTTTTGATCCTTTCCCCCCTCCCAGCAAAAACCCGGGGTTCGTCCTTTTCCCAAAGTCAGATGCGTCTAACAGACCCTCACAGTTTGACACCAAACCAAAAAACCCATTCTTATCCAAAGCCCCCAAAACTCACATTTGTTGCTTTCCCTGAAAGCGTTGGGACCACCCCCTTTTCGTAATGTCCACCACACCCAAACCAGCTACAGCCCCCGTGAATTTTACAAACATCTTGTCTTTGACATGACTTCACGGAAAAAAAATTTTTTAGTGGGAAAACCTAAAACAGTTTTTTGAGATTTTTTGCTTTTTGCATGGCAGAAGTTCTTTTTTTTTCCCAAACTTTCCCGCACTTTTAATTTTCTAAAATAATATTTTTTTTGGGAGGGATGTGTCAAATTTCGGGTTTTTTTAAGGCGATTCATTGCTCAGATAACAAAAAGGGGGAGTTTGTATTAACTCCCTTTTTTGGGGTTTGGGTAAACTTACCATTCGGGACAATAGCTTTCCCACGGCAGTTATCTCCCTTTCCGGGCCGAAGTTTTTGTTTTGGCTAATGCAGTGATAAACGTCACGTGGGGGGCCCCCCCCCATTTCCCGGGCCAAAGGGGGGAACCCGGTAAGTCTCCCATACGTCTTTCATCGAGGCCGGGCCGCGAAAGGGTAACCCCAGAACCTTGGCGCTAGCGGGGAAGGTAGGGGGGGGGCATTAAGTCTGACATGGAAAGTATACACCAAAAAACAGGGAGTAAATACAAACCCCCCTTTTTTGGCGTCATATACTGTTCCAAAGTCAGACAATAGCAAAATTCATAGTAAAAGGGGGGAGGGCGATTTCCCCCTAGTGGTTCCGGGGGTTACCCATAGGGAATGCATTCCCCCGCCAAAAAGGATAACCCTTTAGAACCACCCACCCTGGTAAATTGGGGGAATGTCCCTCCAAAAAAAATTTTATAAAGGGGAATCCCCGAACGCCAAAGGGCTGCCTCCTGGGGGTGGCGAAAGGGGACAGAGTGCGGGAAAAGCTGCCGAAGTGGCCAGCGCCCCTGCCCTAAAGGGGCCCCCGGGGCAAGAGACGGGGAATCCTGGGTTGCCGGGGAATGGGCGGGTTTTTAACCGTCTTGGAGAGCCCCCTAGAGAATTTGCCAGCTGAGATCTTTCGTGTTACTGGGGTTGATGGAAAGAGAAGACGTTTTTGTGAAACGCGCCGGGCCCGCAAAGCTTTCCCCCAGTAGTGTTTTAGACTTTCGAGAAGGCAAAGGGCAAATTCCGAAGAGGTGTCCCCCCCTAGTGTATCCGCCAGGGGCCCGGATGACGAGGGAAGGGGGAGGGACTGCCTTTTCCTGGTTCTTGCTGGGAAACCTCAGGGGGGGATTTTAAAAAAGAGGGGGAGCCGCCCTCTGTGGAAGGCAATGCCCTTGGGGGGGTCCCCCGCAAAGGCAGGGATCTCGCCTTCGCCGTCTCCGAAGCGAGGGGGGGAGGAAGGACCCTTTTCATAGACAAAAGGGGTTCGAAAGGAATGGGGGAAAAAGGGCCCAATAAAAGGGGGTTTATTGAGGACGCAAAAACAGTGAAGAGGTCCCAAAGGGGAACAGTCGGGGGTTTGGGGGGCCTCACGAAAGGAAGCCCCCTCTGGAGATCTCTCTGAGAAGGAAATCTTTCCTCAAAGGAAGGCCGGGCCCCATTTGGGGGAGGGCCCGTGCAGAGGGCCGACCGGCCCCTAAATGGAGCAAGCAGAGGGGTTTAAAGGGTTGGGGACGGGAAAATTTTCCTATTTGGATTTTTTGGAGGGCGAATGTGAGGGAAAAAAAGGGCCCTTGGAAACCAAAAAAACCCTTTTTCCCCCATCTCAATCGAAAGGGGCCTCTGTAAAAAGCCTGGGGAAGGGGACAGGGCTAGGTCTGGGGTTTTCCCGTTTGGCCCCGGCGATGGAAAAGGGTATTAAGGAAAGGGGAAGGGGACCGCCCGTTCGAGAGGGGATTTGGATGTTCGCGGGCCGGGGCTGACCCCAAGAAAAAAACCAGGCGTGGGGGGGGGGTTTGAAGAACCTGGGGGAATTGGGGGGGGTTGAGGGAAAAGGCCCCGGGAAAAACCGGGTTTGGCCCTTTTTGGGGGGCAAAATGTCCCCGGGGCCGTGGGGAAGTTCCCAACCCCGGGGGGGGGGGGGGGAAAAAAAAGTTGGGTTAAAAGGGGGTGAGGGGCCTTGAGGGCCCTTCCGGGGAACCCAGATTTGGGGGCCCCTGGGGTATGGGGTTTTGGAGCCCGGGGTAATGAGTCCCCCCTTTGACCCCCCCTTGGGGGGACAAGGGAGGGGGGGCCCTTTTTGGGGGAAGGGGAAGGGAAAGGGGGCCGTGGAGGGTGCCCCCCCCCCACCGGGGAAACAACACGGCCAAATGGTTGCCGGGGAAAAGGAAAAAAATCGGGGGGCAAACCAAAGGCCCCCTTAAAATGGGAAGGGCGGGGCCACCGCCCCATTTAAGGAAGTTGGGATGGGAAGACGGAAGGGGAGCCCCGAGGCCCCAAACCCCCAGGGTCCCTCCCCTCCGGGGGGAAATGGGTGGCCCCCCCCCCCTTCCCCCGTTTGTGAAAAGTTCCAAGGGCCTGGAAAAAGGGAAAAAATGGGGGAACTTGGGGAAGGGGGAGGGCGAGCCAGTCCTTCCGGGGGAAAACAAACCAAAAGGCCCAAAAACCCCCGGGCGGGGTTCCCTTTTCCGGGGGGGGCCCCCACCCCCGATTGGGCGTTTTTGGGGAAATTCCAAAGGGGGAATGGGGGGAAAAGGGGAAATTTCCCTCCCCAGGGGAGGGGGGCCCTTTCCCCAAAGTGGGGGGCCCAAGGGGGGGTTGGTTCCACTTTTTTGGGGGGAACCCCCGGGGGGGGGAACTCCCCGGGAAGGGGGTTTTTGGAACTCGGGCCTAAGGGGTTTGGAGGGCGGAAAATCCCCTGGGGTTTTTTTGGGGGTTTTGCCAAAAGGGGGGAGAGGGGGCAAAGGGGGGAAAGTAAGAAAAGGGAGGGGGGGGGGCCCTGGGGGCCCTGGGGGGGGCCCAAGCCTTCCCCCAGGAAGAAAGCGAGGGAAAAAGTCCTCCTTTTGGGCGGGGATTCCGAACCCCGGAAGAAAGGAAAAGGGGAGCGGGAGGTGGTGGGAGGGGGCCTTAAAAGGGAAACACCCGCCCCGGGGAGAAAGGGGGGAAATTTCCTCCTTTTGGGAAGGGGGTTTCCCCTTGGAAAAACCTTTTTGGAAAGGGGGAGCCGGGTGGGGGATAAAAGGGGGGCCCTAAATTGGGGCCCCGGGGCCCCCCCCCCCGTGGGGGGGGGGGGTAACACCCCCCAAAGGGGGGGGGGGGGGGGGGGGGGGGGGGGGTCTCCATCTTGAATCGGTTGTCCTGGGGAATCTTTTAGGGGGGAAAGGTCGAGGTTTGGGCCCCCCAGCCGCCCGGGGTTTTGGGGCACAAAAGGCAAGAGTAAAACCCGGGTTTGGGGGTGGGGCCCCGGGTTGAGGGCCCCCTTTCCGGGAGAAGCCCGGTTTTTCCAGGCAAAGGGGCCCTCCGCCGGGGCGGGAGGGGGGTTCCCCGGTGGAAGGAGGGGGGAGGAAAAGGGGGGGAAGGGCTTTCTGGTGCCCAGGGAGAGGGAACCCCTCCTGCAGAACAGAAACCACCCAGGGTTGAGACCCGGGCGCCGCCACTGGGGGGCAGGGCCGGGACAGACTCCCCTGCCAGGGGGGCAAAAGGGGCCGGGGGTCCGGAAAAGACTGAAAAATTCCAGCCCCTCGGGGGGGGTCCGCTAGCACCCCCGGGGGCCGGGCCTTTTGGCCGAACCGAAAATTCTTTTTTGGGGTTTTTTTTTTGGGTTTTGGGAGTAGGGTGTTTGGGGGGCCCCTGAGGGCCCCTTTTTTTGTTTGGGGGTGGGGCGGGGGTCTGGCTGTGGGGGGCCCTTTGACTAAAAAAAATGCTAAAGGGGGTGCTGACGAGTTTTTTTGTGGGCAAAAAAAAAGGGCCTTTTTTGGCGCTCCTCAAGGGCAGGGAAAATTTGACCGCGAGGAATAGTCGCCGAAAAGCGACTGCTCCTGACCCGGGAATGCAGCGTAAGGCCGCCCCTTTAGCGCTGGGGAAAGATGGGGCCCGTGAAACAGGGGGTTTTTCTCACTTCCAGAAGGCAAATTTTAAAATACTCCTGGGGTGCGCTTTTTCCGCCGCAGCCCCAAGGGGGGGCGCTTTTCTTTTTTAAAAGAAAACGCATAAGGGGGTCAACAAACAGGCTTGGGGCCCCGCCTCAGGTCGCCCGGGGCTGAAAAACGCTGGACAATGCCTCCCTCATTTGGCCAGAATTTCCTCCACTCGCTTAAGGAACCGTCAATGAAGGCAACCCCGCGGTGGTGGGGCAAATGCCGCCCCTGGCGATTCTGTCCCACTCTGTCAGGGTTTTTATTGAAAGAGAGGTGGATGTGGGAGGGGGGGTTTGGGGGGAGCCCGAGGCACCGGGGAAATTGGGGCCCCCCCTGGGCCGGATTTGGGGGTTAAAAGAGAAAAGACATGAGGGGCCTGAACCCGGGTCCCTTTAGGAAAACTCCCCGGGCCGCGTTGGGGGGTGATAAGAAGTCAAAACCCCCCGGGGGGGGAACGGCAAAATTTCCCCCCCCCTGGGGGAGCGAGGGCCCATCGCCAACAAAGGGAGGGATTTGGGCCGGGGGGCGGGGGTATCCTTTGGGCCCTGATCGCGGGTAGGGGGGGGAAACCCCGTGAAACGGGAAAAAGGGGGGGAAGAAATTTTTTTAGAGGGGGGGGATTCCCTAACAACAAGAAACAGGGCGCCAGCCCCTCCCAAAAAAGGAAAGGTTTCCCCCCCCCCCGACTGGGGGGGGAAAAACCTCAAACCCCTCCTCCAATTTGGGGTCAGTCTGTTTTGTGAAGGGGAATTCAGGGCCCCCCCTTCGGAAGGCCCTGTCAGGGGTGCCTTTGGGGGCGTGAAATCGTTGGGAAAGGGGGGAAAAAAGAGGGCGACTCCCCGGGGGTTTCCCTAATCGGCGTGAAAACAAAGGGGACTGCCGATCGGACAGCGCCCAAAAGGAAAGGGGCCCCAGGTCGAACCGCACTGGGAACCGGAAAGCCACATGAGGCCAAAAGATGGGAGTCCCGGGAAGAGTCAGAGCAAAACCAAATGAAATTTCCCCCGGGGGAATAGAAACCACCGGCCCCCCGGGGGGAAAAGGGGGCTGTGGCGGCCCAGAGGCAAGGGCTCCTCGGGGACCCGGGTAACCCTTGCACACCCCCCGGGGGAGCACGGGCCCCTTGCATCTCCCCGGGGGGGTCCCCCGCCCGGGCCCCCTTTCAGCAAAAGGGGGCGGTGAGTGTTCCCATTTCCCCAGCCTCCTGGCCGTGTGGTAAAGGGGCGGGGGGTGGCGGGAAAGACGCGTAAAAACCCAAAGGGGCGAAAGGAACCCCTGGTCCCGCGGTTTGATCCCCCCCCCGGGGGGAACGGGACCGCGGCGTTTTCCCAATAGGGGGGCGGAAAAGTCCCCTTTCCCCCAAAGTCCCCGAACCCCCAGGGGAGATTGAGACGATCGATCGGGGGGGTTCGACCGTCCCGGGGGGAGGTCGCAGATCCCCAGCAAATCGATGCCTGCGTACCTGGCCCGGGAATTTTGGGGCATGGGGGGTTCCCACCGAAGACTTGGGCCCCATTTTCCTTTTTCCCCCGGAGTGTTGGGCCCTCCCGTGTCCGGGGCGTTTTGGGTGAACCCGGGCACGGTTGGGGGGAGCGTGCGGGGACTGTGTGACGTTAGTGGGGGAGGTGCCTTTGCGTCACAAGCTCAATAGATCGGGTGAAAGTGCGGAATTTTTCCCTTTTTCCCCGAAACGCCACCCCCCCGGGCCCGGCCGGGAAAACGGGGAAGGGTCCCCCGGGGCCGATTTATCGCCGACCCCCGGCATGATGAAAGGGCTCCCCCCACCCCGGTTTGGGAAATCGAACAGGGGGAACCAAATCCCGGGGAAAGGAAAATTTAGAAAGGGAAGGTCCTTTCATGGGGGCCTTTTTCCCCTTTGGAAATTTGGGGTTAGGGAAAAAAGCAAAAGAAAAACATCGGCAATGACTGCCGATTGCCCATCCGACTGGGCTTTACCGTTGGACTTTTGAAACGCGAACGATCGTGTATCCCCGGGCGGGAGAGGGGGGAACGGAATGATGGCGCGGCGTCCCCTGCACGGGAAACCCCCCTCCCCCCCGACCTACGCCATCGGTGCGGAGCGGTTTTCCCCTGGAATCGACACGCGGCCCCTCCCGGGGAGAGAGCGACTTGCCGAAAAGTGGGGCGCCTCGAGCCGTTTTGTGTCCTTCCCCCATGTTGGGGAAAAGGTTGGGGGGGGAAAAAAACACGGAACGCACGATCGCAAAGGGGAACAAAGAGGTGGATTGAGGGGTAAAAAGGGGTCAACAACCTCGGGGGAGACACTGAAATTGTATTAAAAAGCAAAGAAAAAACAGTGAGAGATCGAGGCCCGGTCGATCGTAAATGACGCGGGTTTTTGGGCCCGGGCGAAAACAAATGGGGGGAAAGAAACCGGGGAAAAATGGGAAACCGAGTGGACAACGTAAAAAATTGGGGAAACGGGAGTCCCAAAATGGAAGGAGAAGGGCCGAGATTCGGGTTTAACAAGGGGCCCCTAAAAAAACCCAAAAATGGGGGGGAAATGGCGAAACCGGCGATGGGGGGTTTTCCCACTTTTGAAGATCGAAAAGAGCGGAAAAGCAAGTCCCGAGTGCCGAGACAAAGGGCCCAAAAGGGGAGGAAGGCGTGGTTTTAAACAAATGAATAAAGCCCCCCCCAAACCAAAACCCCACCGGTTTTAAGAAAGAAAGGGTTAACCCAGCAAGCCACAACAAATAACAAAGAAGGGGAAAACCCAAGGCTAACTAAACCCAACGGGAAAAAGGGAAGGGGAGACAGAGCACAAAAACTTATCTTTCTTTGGACGGGAGGCCGAGAGAGAAGTTTAGGGGGAAAAATTTCACTGGCTTTTCCCTACGGCGGAAGTGGGTTGGGCACCACGTACTGTCTTATCACTGCAAATTTTTCCCCACAAAAACTTCGGGGCCCCCCCAGAGAGACTAACTGCCCCTGAATGCAAATTTTCTGACAGGTAAGTATAAGACGCCAAAACGATGTTTTAAAAAAACCCTAATTTTCCCGGGGAAAAAAACCCCCGATCAAACCGGGGACGAAATTCAAAGGGAAAAAACCCGAAGAAGGGTTTAAAAGGTCCCCATGAGGGAAAAGGCTACAAAGTGGGAAAAAGGAAATTTTTTAGACAAATTAAAAAAAGCCTGAATAAAGAAGATGAAAAGAAAGATGACACTCTGGGAAATTTTTTTTGGGTTTCAAACACTGTTAAACATCAAAATCTGGGGCGTCCAAAACCCCTCCCCAGACAAGCACATGTCCAATGCTTTCCAGGAACATGACCAAAACCCATTTTATGGGGTTTCCGTCTTTTTCCCCTTTAGAGCGGATGGTAAACCCCCACAAATGCAGGCCCGGTTCTAAACCCCGGACTGAAAAAATCCCATGTAAAAATTTTCCACTGACACATCCAAAAAAAGAAAAAGCGAGGGCGGGTTCTCTGTGTGTGTGGGGTGTGTGTTGTGAGGGGTGTGTGTGGGTGTGTGGGGGTGGGGGTTTGTGTGTTTTGGTGTGTGTGTGTGTGTGGTTTTGGGGTGTGTGTGTGTGTGTTGTGTGTTGTGTTTTGTGTGTGTGTGGGTGTGTGCGTTTAAACTTAGACACCCACCGCAGAGTTACAAAGAAGAAATTTTTCGGCAAAAGGAAATAGATGCTACAGACAGATTTTTGGGCATCCATTACACGACCACAACAAAAGAAGAAGCCCCTAGAATAATTCAAAAAAGCAATTTGGGCCCCCAAAGAAGACCTACTCACAGGGCGTCAAGAAGCGGGAAAAGGAAGGGGGCAAGGGGGCATTTTTGGGGGCCCGTTTAGCAGGCCCTTTTTAAAAACGTCCTTCAAAAAACAGTCAAGGAAGCCGCAATGGGAAAGGGAAAACAAAAGGGAAAAGGTTGGAGGGCAATATCAGAGAGTTTACGAACGAGCCTGGCAGAATCTCAGCGAGCGGGGGAGGACAGGGGCGGCCCAATTTTGGGGGCCAGATCATTTAGGTGCTGCAACGACAAAAGACGATGTCAAGGGTTTGGTAAGGGGAAGGCGCGCGCATGTGGGTGGGGGGTGCGTGGGGCGTGCGTGCTTTTGTGCGTGGTGTGTGTGTGCGTGCCCTCGGTGTGTGTGTGTGTGGTTGTGTGTGTGGTGGTGTTTTGGTGTGTGTGTGTGTTGTGTGTTTTGTGATTGTGGGGGTGTGTGTGTGGGGTTGTGTGTGTGGTGGTGGTGTTTTGTGTGTGGGCGAGCACAGGGGGAAATTACCATTAAATTTAAACAAGTACAAAATAGAAGACAGGACAAATGCAAACAAAAAGGGGGAAAAGTTTGAAAAAAAGAGACAAGACGATGTGCCGCCGTAAATTTTTTTTCCTTTTCTGCAAAAGTTAACTTTCCCCGATCTGCTGTTTTTAGAAAATACCCCCCTGTCAAAACACAAACATAAAAAAAAAGTGAGGCCTGCCAAACCTTTTAAAATTTTAAATACGAAAACCCCTTCTGGACCTGTTCCCCCCTTACAGAAAATGACCCCAACTTTTTTCGAAAATAACGATGAAAATCTCGCAAAACCAATTTTTTTTACATAAACAAAACATTTAGATAAAAACCCCCCCTAATTACCTCTAAAGTTCTCTTCAAATTTTTTTAAAATAAGTGGGAAAAATTTAAAAATTAACCCAAAAAAACCCGCATTCGGAAATCTGATAGGCCCCAAAGGGAAAACACACACACACACCCACACACACACACAACCCCCCACACCACACAACACACACACAAACACAAACCCCCAAACACACCCATAAAAACACACACACACACCACAAAACGCAACCACACACCCCCGCACACATACACGCGCGCGCACGCACGCACGCATAAATGCCACGCAGCACCTCGCGCGCAAAACACACGCACACACACAAAACACACACCCACACAAACACACACACACACAACACCCACGCGCGCGCCCCGCCGCGGCCCCGCAAGCACGCACGCACGCACGCACCACGCCCACAAAACACATCACCAACCCATACATAAACGCAAAACACACAGGGCGCGCGCCCCGGGGCGCACGCACGCACGTACGCACGCAAATCCCAAACACACACGCAAAATGCACACACTCATACATCGCGCGCGCGCGCACGCAAAGCAAAGCACGCACGCACGCACAAAACGCACGCACGCAAAGCACCACGCACGCACGCACGCACGCCCCGCACCAACACACACACCCCACACACACAACCCCCACACAACACACACCACGTGAAGCGCGGAGGGATTAAACAATAATTTTGGGAATCCCACAAACCTTTTTTCACCGTTTTTAAAGGGAAACATGCCGTGTTAAACAAATAAAAATTTGATCTTCAGGGGCAAAGAGGGTTTTACCAATTTTTAACGGAAGAACAGGGCCCCTATGGACCAAAATTTTTTGCAGCTATTTATTTTTAACTGGCTTGATTTGGGTGGAGGGGCCCAAATTCCATGATCCCAACCCCAAAAAAAGCCTTTTCCCTTCCCTTTTATATTTTTAATGGGGAAAAAATACAACGGCAAATGAATCGGGGAAAGCTAGAAAGTCCCACAAGAAAGTAAGCGCTTGGGAAAGCAGAAAACGCGGTTACTTCCCCCCCCCCCCCCCCCCCCACCCCCCCACTACAACCCTCCACCCCAAATCACAAAACTGGCACTAGCAGACGCAAATTGAAAAAAGGGAAAAGAAAGGGGGTAGGGGAGTAGGATCAGGGGGAAAAAAAGGAAAATCACCGGAGAGGGGGAAAAAGAGAGGTAATAGGGGGGTGGTAGTCAGATATGCCAAAGCTCGAAAGGAAAAAAGGGGGATGTCACCCACAAGAGAAGTCAATCCACAAAGGAGAAGAAGTCACCATAAAGAAGTCAGATCCACAAAGGGGGAAAAAGAAAGAGGGAGAAGTCACCATAAAGAAATTTAGATCCACAAGGAGAAAGGACTGGAAAAAGTCCCCCTAAAAAGAGTCAGATCCACAAAGAAGAAGGGGAAAGATGGGGATGTCCCCCCTAAAGAAGCAGATCCGAAAGGAAAAAGAGACGACTGGAGAAGGGCAGGGGGGGGGGGGGGGTTGGGGGTGCAACCAAAAAGAGAAAATCAGAACCACAAAGGAGAAAAAACGAATGGAGAAGTCACCCCCAAAAAAAAGTAGATCCACAAAGGAGAAAGACGAGGGAGATGTCACCAAAAGAGAAGTCAGATCCCCCAAAGGAGAAAGAGAAAAAGGGATTTTCACCCCCAAAAAGAAATCAGTCCCAAAGGAAAGAGTTTAAAGGAGAAGTCCCAAAACAACCCCAAGGAAAAAAGTAGATTCCCCAAAAAAAACAAGAAGAAAAGACGAGTGGGATATCACCACAAAGAAGTCAGATCCACAAAAGAAAGAGACGAGTGGAGATGTCACCATAAGAAAGCCCGAACCCCAAAAAGAAAGAAACCCCCCCCCCCCCTCCCACTCCTTTTCCCCATCACCATCACACCATCCCTTTCCCAAGGGGGAAAACCCTTGACTGGGGAATAAGGAAAAGGAAAGAAAGGGGCAAGTGAGATACGATCAGAGGTGGAGGCAGGGGAAATAAGGGGGGAGGGTGGACAAAGAGAGGGTCCAGGGTAACGGTCGGTGGTGGTGAGATCAGCATAGGGAGGAGAGAGCACCCTCTCAAACAAGTTGCCAGACAGTCCCCAGACAAGAGAAAGGTGCCTCCATCGCGCCTCACTGTCTGTTACAGTTATGGGGGTCCGTGCTTTTAATGCTGTGGGCCGTGGTCATGAGGACAGTGAGCCGTTCTGTGACAATTTCGGCACAGAGGTGCGAAGGAAGAGTAGGTGAGGTGTGGATGAGGGGTGGGGAGGGTGAGGGAGATAGCTGACGTCAGTGTAAAGGATGAGTCGGAGTGAAAGCAAGTTGAAGAGAAGCAGAGGAGGTAAGGAAAGTGAGGTGTGCGTGTTGTTCAGGTGCTGACATTCTGTCAGAACTAAAGTCATTCAAGAGAGCAGGGGGCCGGAATAGCTCAGTTGGCAGAGCACCGGACTCATGATCCTGGGGTTGCGGGTTCGAATTTTGGTAGAGGGGATTTTTCCCTCAGAGTTAACATTGGTTCTGACTCCATTCCTCATACACTCCTTCGAATGAGACTGTAAACCGAGGTTCCGTCTGTGAACGCACGCACATCTTGCACACATGTAAAATCCCATCACCAACTTTCGGAAGAGAAGGCCAGTTTGGCCATTGGTATGGATGACACGTTACACATAGTATGCACCTTCCCTGAAGATGGAGTATGGCTGCCTTAATGGCGGGATAAAAAAAACGGTCATACACACAAAACGCCACTGCCTGTCTATACGGGCAGTGTCCACAGAAGTGTCAGCCTGCGTACACAGAAAGAAAGAAAGAAAAGAAATTCAAAAGTGCGTTTCTGTTGAAACAGGTGGATGGTACTGCCATTTAGCAGTTTGATACATCAGATTATTGTTGTGTTGTTGTTGATGGTGTTGGTGTTGTTGTTAAAGTTGTTTTTCTTCTTCGTCGTCGTTTTCTTCTTCTTCTTCTTCTGGTTTCTAGTTTTCAATGATGCACATGATGTTCACACACAAAAAAGCTAAAAATCCACAATCGAACTCGTTTTCTATTATTATTTCTAATCACTATTGAAAGTGAGAAAACATACATAGACAGTCATATTTCCATTTCTTTGTCAAACCAGAATGACATTATCACTGACGCTTCATAACTGACGTCAGTAGTCCTCCATAGAAGAAAACTATTTGATACTTTCTATCCAGTTGTCCTTGTTTTCATTTATCTTTGGGAATGAACTCGTTGCCAGGAAGTAGGCCACAACTGACGGTTTAACTGAGAACCCTGACTTGCAAACGTGGCTCTAGATTCACACGCTAGTTCTCTTACTGCGCTACGCGATTAACTTCTTGACATTTGCTGAATGCAGAATTCCTTCATCCAGGAAGAGATTCGACCTGGAAGTCTACAACTTGCCCACAGCTGAAGAGGAAGGGTTTAAGGTTAAGTGCCGAAGGGAGAGAGTAGTGTAATGGGCGAGGGTATAGGAAAGTGGGCTATGCTCTTTGTGTGGACGCCTATAGACATGGTGTGAAGCGAGTTTTTTTTCCTCCATGAGACAAACTGCTGACAATGTAGGGCAGCATTGAAGGATGGAATGGTAACCCTGCTTTTTTATAACATCTTCTTTTCTCCTGCTTTCAGTTTGAATAAGAGAGAGAGAGAGAGAGAGAGAGAGAGAGAGAGAGACAGACAGACAGACAGACAGACAGCAGAGAGAGAGAGAGAGAGAGAGAGAGAGAGAGAGAGAGGAGAGAGAGAGAGAGAGAGAGAGACAATGACAATGACAATGAATACAGTTTAATGTCATCAGCAAAACCTGCTATTTGACATGGGGAGCACTGCTTGAACAAAATTAAGAAAAATCATACATTTTTATTTGTAGTTGTTGTTGTGGTTTTTTGTTTGTTTGTTTGTTTTTCATAAAATCAATTTGTTCTCAATCTTACTCACGCAGAGAGTGAGAGCTTTTTCATCTGTGTTTTCTCTATTTCAGTCCTGTCTGTAAATTTCAGTTTGAGTTCATCAAAGGAGATAGAGACAGACACAGAGACAGAGAGAGACAGAGAGAGAAGAGAGAGAGAGAGAGAGAGAGAGAGAGAGAGAGAGAGAGAGAGAGAGAGAGGAAAGAGAGAGAGAGAGAGAGAGAGAAAGAAAGTCTTATGTTCCATGTTCTTTAGATGGGTGAGTGCTCCCATTCCTTCCTACATATGGGAGCATTCTGTGACACTCTTCCTGCCAGAAATCCAGAGAGGTTGGAGTTAAGAGGAAGAGGTGGGAAAAGAAACCAGATATGATCAAGTCATGAAGGACCACAGAGTGTGAGGCAGGTTGATACACGTCTCCATAACTGACACCAGGAGGATCCTTTTTCATGTGAGACATGGCCAGTGTATCGCCCTTCCCTAACCCCAAGCCCTCACATTCCCCACTTGCACTCCACTTCACCCCACATCCACTCCTGCCCTTCTTCTTCAATATTTCCACGTATAACATGCCCAGGCATCCAGCACCTCAGAGAACTATAAACAAACGAGACATCGGTTAGAGGAATTTTACCAAGACTCTAGCATAAGGAGTGGCCCATGACATGGGTCACAGCTGACATAATGCCTGAAAAAAACATGACTTTTAAAACAAGTCTTTTTTTCCATTTCAGAAAAGCATGTGATAGAATGGTGAGAGCCTTCAGCCATGGATATGAAAGTTGTGAGATCAAAGCAACTTGTGAGGCAGAAATTTATGGTTTACAACCTGATTCAGTTCAGGGAAGGTTAAGGTGGAGGAAGGAGGTGAGTGGGACCTACCCCCGTAATGCTGTGCTCTAGACAACTGAACCTCTAACAGTCTACTATCCCCAAGGTCCATTAGGTCATGGGATTTCAGCTTGTGTTAACCTGACATCTGCAGGTGTTGAAGGGACAAAACCCTGGCACTATCATTCTTTTTACATAGTTACGTCACTCACGCATGTACAAAATATGCAAGTCGTTTGTATACTTTGTGTGTCACAATAAAGGAACCTCAGCCACTTTTTTGTTTTCTTTGCATCCCTTGTGTGTGTTACTTATTCCTTAATGAGAACTTTCAACAGAAACATAGCTGCCTGAACAGGAACAATGGCTATGCATTAACAAGAACAGTTCCAGAAAAAGGCCTGTGTTCATGACCACGATACAATTCCAGACACCCTTCCAGTGCATGGTGTACCTTCCTCAGACAACCCTGATATGGCCCTTTGTGGTCAGCTGGGCTGTAAGCAACATTACCTACCTACCTACCCACTGCCAAACAAATGAAAATTTGAACACCTAACAAAAATCCTGATCTATTTCAACAAAAGGTCAGTCCATGAGAATATTGTTTGCGGTGTGTTTCATTGCACTCCTTCTTGGTGAAGGTTACAAACTCCATTACCAAATTTAATACAGCTTCAAGTCCATTTTGTGTATACCATTTCCATGGAAAGCTTTCAAAAAGGAAAAGTGGAGATGTCAACACAATAGTCAGATCCGCAAAGGAGAAGTTGCGATACCCCTGCCCCAGCCCACCCCCTTCCCCCTCACACCACCCACCCCCTTCCCCCTCACACCACCTTACGAAACTGGTAACCAAATTGACTGGGAATGGGGAAAAGGAGAGGAAGGGGCGAATGAGATATGAGCAGAGGAGGAGGCAGGGGAAATGAGGGGGGAAGGGGTTGGACAAAGAGAGGGTCGAGGGTAACGGTTGGTGGTGGTGAGATCTGCATAGAGAGGAGATAGCACCCTCGACCTCTCAAACAAGTTGCTAGACAGTGCCCAGACAGGAGAATGTGTCTCTATCGCTCTTCACGTCTTTTACAGTTATTGGGGTCCGTGCTTTTAGTGCTGTGGGCAGTGGTGAAGTGGAGAGTGAGCGTTCTGTGACAATTCTGCAAAGAGGTGGAGCAGAGATGGAGGTGGGTATGGGTGGGGGAGGGGAAGTGAGGTGGTTGAAAGCAGAGTTAAGTTCAGAGTTAGGAGGCTCGCTGAGTGAAAGCAGGTTGAAGAGTAGGAGAGGAGAAAAAAAAACGGAGGTCTGTATGTTCTTTACGAAGAGACACTCCATCAGAACTGGAGCACTGCAAGACAGGGTTTCTGTTGAAATGGCTGGATGGCACTGCCTTGAATTTGTTGGATACGCCTTTTTGAAGTTATTTCTTTTATAAACTCCACATGTTAACCCTCTGTATTCCATTGAAGAAGGTGGAGGACGAGAAAGAGGAGAGAGAGAGAGAGAGAGAGAGAGAGAGAGAGAGAGAGAGAGAGAGAGAGAGAGAGAGAGAGAGAGAGAGAGAGATTAAGACAGTCAGACAGACAGAGAGACAGAGAAAGACAGAGAAGAGAGCAAACAAATTAATTTGGTTTGATCAGAGAAAAAAGATAACCACACAAAAGATTGTTTAAATCTTGCTCTCAAACTCGCCAAAACAGACATCAGCCCATCCCCCCCTCCCACCACCACACCACCACCCCAACCACACTAACTGAGAATAGACAGCACATCCGTAATTGAACAACGATAACAAAATGCACAGAACAATAAGGGCCAATGTCTATGGATCTCAGGTCTATTTTTCCCTACGGTTGTGTCTCCCCTGTCTCCCCTTCTCCCAGGTCTATGTGTCCCCGAACGTGTGTCTCCCTCCCCCCTGCCCCAGATGTATATTTCCACAGTTCTATGTTCCCTCAAGGCCTGTGTTTCCCAAGTCTCCACAACCACCCCTCTCACAGTCTATAATCCCCTAAGTCTATATTCTCCCTTGGTTCATATTCATCCAGGATTATGTTTCCCTTGGTGTATATTGTAAAGCGCTTAGAGCTTGGTCTCTAACCGAGGATAGGCGCCATGTAAGTATTCATAATAATAACAAAAATGATAATACCCCCAGGGGCTATCATCCCCAGGTCTATGCACCCTCTTGGTCTATATTCCTACAGGGCTATATTGCCCTAGATCTATGTTCACCCACATCTATGTTTGGCCAGGTCTGCATTTTCCCATGTCTATATTTACAAAAATCTCTCCAGCTCCTCGTGTATGTTTGATCAGTTCTACGTTCTTCTCGTATGAAGGAGATGACCAACGGAAAGAGAGAAAGAACCAGAGGGGGAAGGGGAGAACAGAGAGCACATGGACCTGGTGGATAGACAGAGAGTGCAAACGTGAGAGAGAGAGAGAGAGAGAGAGAGAGAGAGAGAGAGAGAGAGAGAGAGAGAGAGAGAGAGAGAGAGAGAGAGAGAGAGAGAGAGAGGAACGACAGAAAGCAGGGAAATCCGTGGATGGGGAGAGACTGGTTTAGAAGGGGGGAGAAAAGGAGGGGGGGGGGGGGAGAGAAGGATAGAAGAAAAAATTTGGGGGAGGAAGAGGGAATAACCTGAAGTTGATGTGAAGGGTTGGATATTGATGTTGAGACTTGGAGAGGGGGTTGCAGTGAGAGTGGATGGGGCAGAGGACAGTGGAAGGTACAAACCTCTCTGTCTCTCTGTCTCTCTCTGTCTCTCTGTCTCTGTCTCTCTCTCTCTCTCTCTGTTTCTCTCTCTCTCTCCTCCCCTCTCTCTCCTTCTCCTCTCTCTCTCTCTCTCCTCTCTCTCTCTCTCTCTCTCTCCCCTCTCCCAACATATTCTCATTCTTTCTGTAAGTAAATGAGTGTATGGCGTGTGTGTGTGTGTTGGTGTGTGTGTGTGTGTGTGTGTGTGTGTGTGTGTGTGTGTGTGTGTGGTGTGTGTGTGTGTGTGTGTTGTGTGTGTGTGTGGTGTGTGCGTGCGCGCGCGTGCCCATGCGCGCGTAGGGCGAGAAGGACGTAGTCTCAGGGAAATAGATGGAGCAGGTGGATTTGGAACTGTATTTTTAGTGCGCTTTTACAATAATTCCCTTTATGCTGAATACAGAGAAGCTTCATTAATCATTCACAGCTATGGAAACATCCCAAATGGCCGGTACACTCTTCCTGTGTTTAACATTATTGAGATTCTTAGAATTATTGGATAGTCGTGAAAACCAGTCAATACCATTAGTCAACTTGTTTCATATTTCTAATTTCTTCAATATCAAAGTGAGAACACGTAAGTGAAATGCCACATCTCCGTTACTTTGTCTCAGAATGCATCATCAACTAAACCCCACCCCCTCCTTCCCCGCCATGATTGATGTCAATGGTCTTGCATAAAAACTGCTTGCCCACGTTGTTAACAATATTTTAAAAAAAAACAGCAACAAAAGAACAAGCCAAGTCAAACTTGTTTTGAGTGACCACGAAAAAAAACTCTTGGGAGACACCTTGAAAAACAGACGATCTTTACAAAAGAACTCTTCCTCCTCCCACCCACCCCTTCCTTCACCCTTTCCCCTCCCCACCGCCCCCCTTCCAGCGAGTGTTTCAGCCTTGAACTCTTGACCCTTTAAGCGGGCTTGCTGCACTCAGGTCATGACCCCTAGATGCCCTGCTGCTGTACGCCTCTTTTTTTTCCCCTCACACTGCCAGGAATGAAGCCAGCAAAGTCTGGTGGATTGGCATCTCAAGCGTTGCTGTTTCAGATGGGTCTCTTCCCTACACTGCAAATGGAATACTGGTTTTAAGGTGAACAGCTCAAACCTTATGAAGCTCGCTTCTCTTCCTGCTTGATCACACCCAGCTGGAACTCTTTTCAGCTGCATCTGCCATTGTCTTTAGGGATTATCATTATTATTATTATTATTATCATTATTATTAATGCTTATTTTAGCGTCTCTCTTCGATAGAGACCAAGCTCTAAGCGCTTTAACAATCCACACTCGTTTACACGACGGACTGCCTACCTGGGTAGTGCCGACTAAAGAGCTGCCAGCTGGCGCTTCATTCAGTCGTTTCCCGTGTCATCCAGTCAATATCGTTCAATTTTGTTCACTCAATTTCCTTACTTACTTTAATCTTTCCATTTCTCACGCAGGGTGCATGCTATGTGTAACGTGTCATCCATACCAACGGCCAAACTGCCCTTCTCTTCCGAAAGTTGGTGATGGGATTTTACGTGTGTGCAAGATGTTACGCGTGTGTTCACACACGGAACCTCGATGTATAGTCTCATTCGAAGGACTGTATGGAAATGGAGTCAGAACCAATGTTAACTCCGAGGGAAAAAATCCCTGTACCGAAACGGCCTGGCGGAGATTCGAACCCGCAACCCCAGGATCAAGATTACGAGTCCGGCGCTCTGCCGCTGAGCTATTCCGGCCCTCAGGTTTGGTCCTCTTCTCACCTGAAATCACAATACTATATTATACTATATATTACACTATGTTATTATTACACTATACTAGCTTTTCATTGGGTCATAGGATGATGAACCGGAAACTCTCCTCGCTCCAACCTCAATGGCGAGGAGTTTGGCTTGGAGGCCAGAATCCTTCAAGCTGCTGGGCACACTAGCATACTTCTCAGTCTTGTAGATATGGCTTTGCTCTATTCTGCTTTCATACGGAAAAATATTCTAATCACCTCTCCGTCCCTCACTCAAATCAGAATGACATATTTACTGGCCCCTCATAATTTGTGTCAATAGTCTTTCATGACAAATGTTTGAGATGGAACAGTTGAGTTTAACGTCCTCACAGCGAAAGCTTTCAGGGGCAAGTTGTCCTTTGGCGGTAGTCTTGGTGTCAATCGAATGTTTGAGAACTTTCCATCTACTTTTACAGGCGTATCTAGGGCCAGTAAATCAACTGGAATTTAGACCTTTGTTTTCTAGTCAGTTTTAAACGTTCAGAAAGAAAAAAGCCATC
>CM031609.1:8909833-8919833 GCA_018398815.1 Conus ventricosus | reverse complement strand
CAGTTGTGTACGTTTGCTAACGTTGCAACAGTTTAAACTTTTCGAATTGATCCTCAGTGTGTGTGTGTGTGTGTGTGTGTGTGTGTGTGTGTGTGTGTGTGTGTGTGTGTGTGTGTGTGTGTGTGTGTGTGTGTGCGCGCGCGCACTACACACGCATGCATATGTAATTGCATGTAAGGATTGTTTTATCTCTGATATTTCTAAGTGCGGTATCTCGTGACTCACGTTCCTTTTTCTTTCTTTCTTTTAAGGAGAAGGAGGACATGACAAACATTTGAGGTGGAAGCTCTGACATGTTGGCAATAAAGCTGGGTTCTTCTCCAAACACTGTGACTTTGTGAGAAAAATCCATTGCCACATACTTTTGGCTGTAATTTGTGTTGACAATGTGATATTTGCTATACTGATAGGATTTGGGGGGTCGTATGTACATTATTTAACTTGCATTACATTTTCAAAGAGGGATTATGTTACAAATGAAATACAAAATCGTTCGCAGACGAGGAGACGACTTACGGTTGTTACATCAATCTTGTTTCCTGTTGTCAAGTTCTTTGCATCTTGTTTCCTGTTGTCAAGTTCTTTGCATCTTGTTTCCTGTTGTCAAGTTCTTTCCATCTTGTTTCCTGTTGTCAAGTTCTTTGCATCTTGTTTCCTGTTGTCAAGTTCTTTCCATCTTGTTTCCTGTTGTCAAGTTCTTTGCATCTTGTTTCCTGTTGTCAAGTTCTTTCCATCTCGTTGTATTTACGTGTCTTGCATTTTAACTACTTTCATTTCGGGTTCGTCTTGCCTCATGGAGTTTCTCCTTCTACTCGTGCCATCCTGCCCTAGTGTTTAAACCCGGTATGTTTTGTTGTTATAATTATCAATTTAGTGTATTCCACGATACGCACATATGTGCTCAATCACACCTACAGTCAGTAACCGCCGTGCTGTAGTGGTAAGCATCTGCACAGGAGGTCATGGGTTTGAACCTATCAAAGTCCTATGTGGGAGATTCCTGTCAGCTCCTGTATACTATTTGTTGAGCGCTTTATAGTGTCAGATGGAAAGACTGAAACCACACAGCAGAGTTTCATTCTCTTCATGCAAGTGTCTCTGAGAGTGTTGTTGAAATTTTCTAGCCAGAACTGAGGTATCTTATTTCACAGGCTAGGCTGATGTTTAAAACAAAGTATGATGAAAAGCAGCTTACCTGAAGACCAAGTGATGCTCCACAATGTCATCTTCGTTACTCTCATTATATAAGATTTTAAAGCAGTTTAATTGTACCCTTCCCTCATGGTGACTTTTATTTCTGTCTGAAATCCCTGTACGTGGTATTTCAATCAATGGTGTCGGTAACTTAATGGGGACTGGGGTTGGCTCGACGTGATTCAACGCAGTGGAGAGGGACACTGACCCACGCTAGTGCCACTTAAAAATTATTGCTGTTATGAGACGAGTCTTACTGGATGGTGTCTTACGTTAGTTGGATCGAACAGGTACTACTAAACACTTATTGAAGTGATCAGCAGTAGTGCACTTTCTCTCTAATGGAGTACCTTGGAGACCTGATATTGATAGCTGTAAACACTTATTGAAGTGATCAGCAGTAGTGCCCTTTCTCTCTGATGGAGTACCTTGGAGACCTGATATTGATAGCTGTAAACACTTATTGAAGTGATCAGCAGTAGTGCCCTTTCTCTCTGATGGAGTACCTTGGAGACCTGATATTGATAGCTGGTAAACACTTATTGAAGTGATCAGCAGTAGTGCCCTTTCTCTCTGATGGAGTACCTTGGAGACCTGATATTGATAGCTGTAAACACTTATTGAAGTGATCAGCAGTAGTGCCCTTTCTCTCTGATGGAGTACCTTGGAGACCTGACATTGATAGCTGTTTCCTTATTGAAGTGATCAGCAGTAGTGCCCTTTCTCTCTGATGGAGTACCTTGGAGACCTGATATTGACAGCTGTTTCTTTATGGTGCAGTGGAGGCTTCACTGCGATGAACGCAGGTGGTTAAGTGGTCGGGAGAGTGGGGGGGAAGGGGGGAGGGCTAGCCACAAAGGACAGTGATGGTTAGTGCCACTAATGGGCATAGGAAGATATCACAGGATAGAGAAGAAAGAAAGAAAAGAGGGATGCTCAATGATCTTTAAAAAAAAAACAGAGTCACAACTAAAAAGAGTTGAAGCAAGGGGATAAATACTGAACCACTTAAGCTGACAATTAACTGAACAGAGTAAACTACAACATAGAAGCAACGCGTTTCCACTTGTAGATATTTCAACAGATGACAACGAATTGCCACAAACCAAGGGATGACAACAACTCAGAACAAAAAAGTGACTGAGCTGAGAGGAATGTAATAACAGCAACTTCAGCAACAACAAACGCTGGTGTTTCAAGCTACTGAAAGGCAGTGCCATTCACCTCCTCCAACAGAAGACATCTCCTGAACCACTTCAGCGATGATGGAGGATCAGAACAACATGCGAGCCTTTCTTTCATTCTGCACACTGCTTTCTCTTTAACCTCCTTTTACTTCCCGCTGTCCACAACCCCGAATCAAACTACCTTCAGTCACCTACCTCCTACTCACCAATCCCCCATCCTCACCCCTTTCCATATCAATACCTCCTCCCTCCCCCCCCCCCCCCCCCCCCCCCCCCCGCTTGTCTTCCTCTCCCTTTCTTGTTCCCCACCACTTTCTAAAATTCTCCCACAGCGCTTACTGTCCTCTCCGCCACGGCCCAAAGCATTAAAAGCAGAGACCGCCCATAACCGTAAAAGACGTGAGTCGAGATAGAGACACCTCTCCTTGTCTAGCCACTGGTATAAGAGGGTGCTGTATCCTCTCTCAGTGCAGATCTCAGCACCACTGACCACTAACCCTAGCTCCTCCAGTCTGTCTCCCAACTCTTCTTCCCACCACCCCTTGCCCCTCCCTTTCCCTTTCGCGATCCGTTGTCTGTGGATTTCCAGTGTTGTGATGGGAAGGGGCTAGGGGTATCATCTCTTCTCCTTGGGGGGGGGGGGGGGGCTGTCATTTCTGTTATGATGGGGAAGGGGCTAGGGGTATCATCTCTGCTCCTTTGGGGCTGTCAGTTCTGTTATGGTGGGGAAGGGCTAGGGGTACCATCTCTTCTCCTTCTGTTATGGTGGGTAGGGTCTAGGGGTATCATCTCTTCTCCTTGTGTTATGGTGGGGAGGGCTAAGGGTATCATCTCTTCTCCTTGTGTTATGGTGGGGAGGGGCTAGGGGTATCATTTCTTCTCCTTGTGTTATGGTGGGGAGGGGCTTGGGTGTCATCTCTTCTCCTTGTGTTATGGTGGGGAGGGACTAAGGTATCATCTCTTCGCCTTGTGTTATGGTGGGGAGGGACTAAGGGTATCATCTCTTCTCCTTGTGTTATGGTGGGGAGGGGCAAGGGGCATCATCTCTTCTCCTTGTGTTATGGTGGGGAGGGACTAAGGGTATCATCTCTTCTCCTTGTGTTATGATGGGAAGGGGCAAGGGGCATCATCTCTTCTCCTTTGGGGGCTGTCAGTTCGGTTATGGTGGGGAAGGGGCTAGGGGTATCATCTCTTCTCCTTTGGGGCTGTCGTATCTGTTATGGTGACATCCTGCCTTGCACTTTTCCAAATGTCCGTTGTATCGTTCCCATAGAAACTGTGTACACAGAATGGGCTTCAGGCTGTGTTCGAATTGATATTAAAGTATGTAACGTTCGTTGAAAACTAGCGCAATCAAATGCAGTCGAAAACAACCACAAGATGTGTTTGTACAGGCTGGTAGCTCATTTTCATTGATCTTAAAAAAATGTTAGCGAACCGCCCAGAGAACGTGGACAAACGAGTCACAAGACAAAACACAACGCGTTTCGACCTCTTAGGTCTTCATCAGGTGATAAATAAACGAATAAAACAACGAAAATTCACTAAGCTTTGATCGCTTCAGATCGCTTAGGGTTCAGCGCAAGGAAGAAGGCGTTGAATGAGAACGAGGCTGTTGGAAGGGAAATAGTGAGTGAGTCAAAGTCGTAATGATGATAATAATATTACTGATAGGAATACTATTAATGGTCAAAATATTGGGGGAAAAAAAGGACAAGATCAATCTTGGTGTCAATAAGTATGTGTATGGGAGAAAGGAGAGTGGGTTAGAGGATTCTTAAGCAGCAGGGTTGCCGTGGCAACAGTCCCAGAGGCGAAGGCGATGGTGATGTCAATGCTAGTGGTAGTATCAATACTAGCAATAGTATTACTGAATGATACTGCTAACAACGATAGTGAAGGTTAAGGTAACGAAAGCATGATACAGAAATATATTTAGAAAATACATTTTTATAATAATCAAATAAATAAATAAAAGAAACATTAAAAAAAATAATAATAATAATAAATTAAAAATAAAAAATAAAAAAATTAATGATAATAAATGCATAATTAAGATAGCTATAAGTTATGTGTGAGGTGAATAGTGGGAGATAAGGTAGTATGTGTGTGTGTAGTGGAGGATATTGTGGGCTGAGATTGAAGTGGTGGGTTGGGACATGTTACTTTAAGGTGTTGATGCTATGAGGGTGGAGGGAAGAAGGGGATGGGTTTACGTACTAACTGGGGGAGGGGGAGGGGGAGGGGCAACATATTCACACCTATACACAATATATAGATGGCACCTTTGGTTGGTTTTTTGAAAACTCAACAAACATACTACGGTATTGCACACCAACCTTTTCTGGGATTGCATTCTTCTTAAAACTGAAAAGGCAGAGGAGTCAAATTACCACTTTCCGCGGTCACTGAGGAGAAACCACCAAGTTTCGAAATATCGGTATATGACCAGGAGTTATATGTTAGTGAGTTTCCCTCCCTATTGGAGGATGTCTCCCCCTTGGAGAATATAAGCTTGCTGAAGGCTCATTTTGAGAAGCATTTATTTTATTTTTCCTCATTCACCCACTCAAGCACATACTGTTAGTTAGGCAGAATCATCTACCACTGCAGATATGAATGCGTATCTTCAATCTAAGACATAAGAGCAAGCTTTGTTTATAATTCAATATATATATAATATATATATATATAAAATATATATATATATATATATATATATATATATATATATATATATATATATATATATATATATGTCACGAGTTTGTCACGAGGCCTACGACGTTTGACCCAACTGGGGTGGCGGAATTATTCATTTGTTTATTGTCGTCGTTGTTGTCGTATATCTGTCCCTTAATGTGGCTTGTGGTGTGGTTGCACCTTTGGTGTGGTTTAGTTCAGGTTAGGTTTACTTTCTCTCTCTCTCTCTCTAATTCCACTGCCCGTGCATTCATCCTGCAGGTTCACGGGTGGTGGGTATCTTTTTCTTGTACTGGCTGTCTATCGGCCTCTCGCCTGTCTTTTTACCTGTCGCACGTGCTTCATTTCTTTTAGTTTGAAGTATGCTCACTCTGTGACGTAGCGTGGCATGTTGGCCGCCATCGCTGAGGGAGGTTAGCTCTTCACTCGAGCGGAAGATGTCTCTGGGAGCGCCTGCTCCGGTCTTGGTTCTTCACCGTATCGTCGAAGGTACAGTCGGTATCTTCAATTCCTACAGTCGGCCTGTAGGAGAGGGACATCACTTCTTCTTTTTCCGCATCTGTGCCTCTGTCCTCTCGACTGGACAGAGGGCAGAGAGAGTCGTTTGACCCGCCTCTTCGGGGTCACCCACGGGTAGCTGGTAAGCATCAGTTTCGTGGTTTGTTTGTTTTGGTTTGTTGTTGTTAGCCGGCTTATTCTTCTCTTTTGCGCAATTTTCTTTTGTTTTCAAAATTGTAAAAGAAATATTGTTTGAGACCTTTTCTCTGGTTAATTCAATCTTTAACCTGGCCATTCTAAATTATATCCAAAATTCTTTCTCCTGTTTATGCATCTGGTGATGCGGTAGTCGGTGGGGATGGGAGAGAACCTGGTGATTCAGGGTTGGTACTTGCTCGGTCTCGCTCGTCCGCCCCTGTCACATTCACCGGACTCTTATCCTTCGGCCACCGTCTGTTTGTGTGTGCAAGGAGAACGAGTTTTATGTTGCGAGCGTGCGTACGCATGATTTGTCGTTCGGATGCATGGTTGGAGATTTGTGTTATTTTGAAATGTGGCTATAAAATGTGACAATTATGCCATTGAATTATTATTTGCAAATGTGGTGGTAGTTATAAAGCGATGGTCGCTGTGTTGGTTTATTTCCTAAGAAAGGAAATGTTAAGCCTGAGTGAGAGGATGAAGATAATTCATATTTGTTTTATAGCCTGTTGATTTAATGCAGTCTTTTACCTGCTTCGTGTGAGACGACTTTAACAAACATTCCTGATTTGATTGGTTTACTGTGTTATGCCCAGGTCTGTGTTGAGCTGGTGTTGTTGGTGTATTTAGTAGACCTCCCCTCGCCCATCATGCGAGTGGCTGTTAGGATTTGACAGCATGGGTCAGATTGTACTGACGGCGGGGTTCCAGTGCCCTTCTTCCTTCTTCCTTCTTCCTTCTTCCTCCTTCCTTCTTCCTTCCCTCCCTTTCTTCTCTCCTCCCAGCTACGTTTTCCCCCCTCCCGGGGGCTTCGCCCGGAGCCTGGACTGGTTGGTGCCACGCGCTGGTTGGGGCCACGCTCTGGTTGGGGCCACGCTCTGGTTGGGACCGCAGACTGGTTGGTGCCACGCGCTGGCTGGGGCCACGCTCTGGTCGGGACCGCGGACTGGTTGGTGCCACGCGCTGGTTGGGGCCACGCTCTGGTTGGTACCGCGCGCTGGTTGGGATCACGCACTGGTCGGGACCACGTTCTGGTAGAAAAGCCGTGGTTTTGACTGGCCGGCCCTGATCCCCGTCCAGGACCTCCAGTAACAACGCCACGTTTTCCCCCCCCCCCCCCCCCCCCCCCCCCGGGACGCGCTCTTCACTGCCTGCTTGTGTGTGTTGAGGGTGTCGGCCTTGAACGACTCTTCAAGAACCGACCCGGTTTGGAGCACCTAGTGCGACAGGGTGCTCCCGGTAGACTTTGGAGAGGCAGGGGTGTGGAGGCACTCCATGGTGTGGAAAGGGATGGATGCTGGAAATGTTTATTTATGATTATGTATATGCCATATGTGTTGAAATGTGATTGTGTATGTCGTATGGTGAAATGTTTATTTATAATTGTGCATGCTGCGTGTGTTGGAATGCTTAATTGTGTGTATGTCGTGTGTTGAAATGCTTGATTGTGATTGTGCATGTTGTGTGTGTTGGAATGCTTATTTATGACTGTATGTTAGTGTGAATAAATAAAATTAAATGGGGTGTTGTATCGTAATCTTTATTGTGTGGTCTCTTGCGGGGCGTGTGAGGTCAGTCACTCCCTTCACTCCCACCTAGACCGATCCTGTCAGGGCAGACCTCCAGGGGTCGGTCGTGACAATATATATCCCCTCCCCTTTCACGACCAACGATAGAGGAGCTAGCATTCTATTCATTATGTGTGTGTGTATATTTATTTATCACCCGACGAAGACCTAAGAGGTCGACACGCGTTGTGTTTTGTCTTGTGACTCGTTTGTCCACGTTCTCTGGGCGGTTCGCTAACATTTATTTAAGATTTGTTTAGATTTCCGCCTGCAGTCGTCTCGCTTTGCAACTAGATCATTTTCATTGGTCAGAACGTTTGTGTCGCCGCACAAATGTTCAGCTGTTTGATAATTTGTGTTTTTGTTTGAACGGAAATGATCGAGTTGCTATGTTTCCTAAGATTTCAACATCTTGAGTTTTTGAATGGATCAGTGTGTGTATATCTATGCATTTATGTGCGTGTGTGTGTGTGTGTGTGTGTGTGTGTGTGTGTGTGTGTGTGTGTGTGTGTGTGTGTGTGTGTGTGTGTGTGTGTGTGTGTGTGTGTGTGTGCACGCGCGCATGTGCCCGTGTGTGCTTGCACGCGCGTGTGTGTGTGTGTGTGTCTGTGTGTGTCTGTGTGTGTCTGTGTTTTTGTCTGTGTCTGTGTCTGCGTCTATATGTATGTGTGCACACATACGAATTTTTGCATGCATGTGTGTGTGTGTGTGTGTGTGTGTGTGTGTGTGTGTGTGTGTGTGTGTGTGTGTGTGTGTGTGTGTGTGTGTGTGACTGCATGTGTGTGTGTGTGTGTGTGTGTGTGTGTGTGTGTGTGTGTGTGTGTGTGTGTGTGTTCAAAGAGGGCTTATAGTACAAACAATATATAAAACAGCGATCGTTAACTTTTTTTATGACGAGGACATTCTGCTACGTCTGTATATCTATCCTGCTATATTTGCATGTCTGGTGTTTGTATTCCCTCGCGGTCTTTTTCTTCATGCTCACGTCTTGCTGTCCTCGTCTTCAAGTCTTCAAGTCTGTCATGTCTTGTTGCTATATCGTAATCAGAGTGTACCCCACAGTAAATGTGTCTATGATGAATCAAGCGTATAGTCACTCACCCCCGTGCTGTGGTAGTGTCTTGTTGCTATAATCACAACCATAGTGTATCCCACAGTAAATGTGTCCATGCTGATTCAAGCTTATAATCACTGACCCCCGTGCTGTGGTAGTAAGCATGGGTCTGAGGGGTCATGGGTTCGATCATATTTAGAGAACCGTAGAAGGGGGGGGGGGGGGGGGGGGGGGGATTTTCTTCTGTCCTGATCAGCTCCTGTCTACAATGTGTTAAGCAAGG
Source organism: Conus ventricosus (assembly GCA_018398815.1). NCBI lineage: Eukaryota > Metazoa > Mollusca > Gastropoda > Neogastropoda > Conidae > Conus > Conus ventricosus. Next base: position 8,911,145 of record CM031609.1, on the reverse strand, counting down.
TGTAGACTCGGATCTGTCTACAATGTGTTGAGCAAGGTGTAGACTCGGATCAGTCTACAATGTGTTGAGCAAGGTGTAGACTCGGAACTGATCCTACAATGTGTTGAGCAAGGTGTAGACTCGGATCTGTCTACAATGTGTTGAGCAAGGTGTAGACTCGGATCTGTCTACAATGTGTTGAGTACGGTGTAGACTCGGATCTGTCTACAATGTGTTGAGCAAGGTGTAGACTCGGATCAGTCTACAATGTGTTGAGCAAGGTGTAGACTCGGATCTGTCTACAATGTGTTGAGCAAGGTGTAGACTCGGATCTGTCTACAATGTGTTGAGCAAGGTGTAGACTCGGATCTGTCTACAATGTGTTGAGTACGGTGTAGACTCGGATCTGTCTACAATGTGTTGAGCAAGGTGTAGACTCGGATCAGTCTACAATGGGTTGAGTAAGGTATAGACGCAGATGGAAGGACCTCAATCACACGGTTGAGTTTGATCCTTTTCATGGAGATGTCTTGGACAGGCTTTCAAACATCCTCACCAGCACAGCAGGTGTCTACAAATCTCAGCCTGGGCTGATGTTGAGAAATATATTGAAAGCAAGCTTATCAAACCCAAGTGATACTCCACAGTGTCACCCTCAATATTCGCATGGTACATGATTCTTAAGCAGTCTAGAATTTTTTTTTCTCAGTGTGACTTTCTCCTGCCCCCAAAGCCATGTCCGTTGTAAGCTGCGTCAAAATCAGTAGTGCCAGTAGATCTGAAACTATGGGGTCCGTTGTACCCTTTTCTCATGGTGACTTTTAGTTCTACCCCAAATCCTGTCTGGGGTAAGTGGTATTTCAGTCAGTGGCGTCAGAAGAATGATGAGGATTGAGGGTGTTGCATGTGGTGTCACACACTGAGGAAGGACTTTCACTCACACTAGTGCCAAGGCAAAGTGATTGCTGTTCTCAGTCAAGTGTTATTGGGTGATGTCTTACGTTTGTTGGATCTGGTCAGGTACCACTAAACCGCAAAACGATCAACAGTAGTGCACTCTCCTGATGAGTAGCTAGCCTAGACGATCATGTTGATAGCCCCAATATATCGCTGGTGATGAGGCTACGAGACGATGTTCACGGGTGTAGCTTGGAGGGAAGGGAGCGCAGTGGAGGGTGTACGTTAATGCCACTGAGAGACACACAAAGATCAGACAGCATAGGAAAGAAAGAAGGAAAGAAAGAAGGAAGGAAAGAAGAAAAGAAAAGCTTACTTAACCTGTCAAAGTAGCAACGGCAAGCAGTTGAAGCAAGAAGATACATCTTGAATCATC
>CM031609.1:8902333-8904833 GCA_018398815.1 Conus ventricosus | reverse complement strand
ATTACCACTTTCCGCGGTCACTGAGGAGAAACCACCAAGTTTCGAAATATCGGTATATGACCAGGAGTTATATGTTAGTGAGTTTCCCTCCCTATTAGAGGATGTCTCCCCCTTGGAGAATATAAGCTTGCTGAAGGCTCATTTGTGAAGCATTTATTTATTTTTCCCCATTCACCCACTCAAGCACATACTGTTAGTTAGGCAGAATCATCTACCACTGCAGATATGAATGCGTATCTCCCCCTATTTCTTCAATCTAAGACATGAGAGCAAGCTTTGTTTATAATTTAATATTTCGTGCAGTCATTGCAACACCAAGCTGATCTGTAAGTTGCTGGAACGGTGCGGTACTTATCCTTGGAATTTATTAGTTTGTTGTATATATATATATATATATATATATATATATATATATATATATATAAAAATCAGAGTTAAAAAGCCACTCAGAACTTTAAAAGTGCTCGACCATGTAGGGAGCGACATACCAGTTTAAAATAGTAAAATGGAAGAATTAAAACCAACAAATTTGTTTCGAGCCGGCGCTCTCGTCAGGGTGTACAATTTGGGCACGCCACCGGTTTTATATGGTGTGGCGTGTGGGCGCCTGAGCTCTGCGCGTGCGGCACGTGGCCCGCAGATTTTTATATCTCTTTGGGGGCACGCTCAGGTGGGGGGAGGGAGGGGGGGGGGGGCGGAGGGGGGGGGGGGGGGGGTGCAGGAATGGTGCACTGACAAGGATTTCCATTTATGCCTGCAATTGTTTATTATATCTACTCTAGAGTTCAGAGATGCTAGATGGGGTTTACATAATATCAGCCATTTTTCTGTAGTACACAAGTTGCATTTTTTAGAAATGTTGTTGTATGGTGTTGCTCTTTTTATAATTTTCCATGATATGTTGTAATCTATTTTCTTATCTTTAAGCTTCCAAATATATTTGCTTAGTTTTGTTTGGTTTTTATATTTTTCATTTTTGAAGGACTGTTTATGGTTAGCATATCTGGTTTTAAAATGGTTTGCCGTGATCCCTATGTATGTTTCTTTATCACTGTCTGTTGTTACCGTAGCTTGGTACACAATGTTGTTGTAGAGACATTTATTGTTCAGAGGGCACTGGTCTTTTTTTGTGCAATTACAAGATATCCTTTCATCACCTCTTTGGTTGTGTTGTTTTTGGTTTTCGTGGAAGAATCAATTATATTTTTAAGGTTGGGCATACACGAGTATGATAGCTTGACGGTATTTTTGTTAAATATTTTAGATAGTACATGTTCTTTTGGGAATGATGTTTTAAGGATTCTGAGGAATTCTTTTCCTACGTTAGTTTTTGTTCTTCCATCATATGGAGGGTTATACCATATAATTTTTCTTTTCCTGTTTTTCCTGTTGCTGTTCATGTTGCTATCTGGGTTATATTGTAATTTGTAGTTGTAGCCACTTTTTTCAGCGCCTCTTGGTATTCAGCTGCTGCACTGTTAAATTCTTTCTCATTGCATGACAGTTTAGATAATCTTTTGTTTATACCATTAGGTATGGTTTTTAAGATGCACCATTCCTGACACCCTCCGCGCCCCCCCCCTCCTCCCCCCACCTGAGCGTGCCCCCAAAGAGATATAAAAATGTGCGGGCCACGTGCCGCACGCGCAGAGCTCAGGCGCCCACACGCCACACATATAAAACCGGTGGCGTGCCCAAATTGTACACCCTGACGAGAGCGCCGGCTCGAGAGAGAGATATTTATATATAAAAGAAAAGGTTTCAAAGATAATTGCCAGCACGAACTGCATAAGAAATCAACCATGAGAGCAATCCACCGAAATTATTCTCCCAAAGCCAAAAGCCACAAATATCCATGAATGTCTGTATTGCAGTAATGACAAAAGCCACAAATATCCATGAATGTCTGTATTGCAGTAATGACAAAAGCCACAAATATCCATGAATGTCTGTATTGCAGTAATGACAAAAGCCACAAATATCCATGAATGTCTGTATTGCAGTAATGACAAAAGCCACAAATATCCATGAATGTCTGTATTGCAGTAATGACAAAAGCCACAAATATCCATGAATGTCTGTATTGCAGTAATGACAAAAGCCACAAATATCCATGAATGTCTGTATTGCAGTAATGACAAAAGCCACAAATATCCATGAATGTCTGTATTGCAGTAATGACAAAAGCCACAAATATCCATGAATGTCTGTATTGCAGTAATGACAAAAGCCACAAATATCCATGAATGTCTGTATTGCAGTAATGACAAAAGCCACAAATATCCATGAATGTCTGTATTGCAGTAATGACAAAAGCCACAAATATCCATGAATGTCTGTATTGCAGTAATGACAAAAGCCACAAATATCCATGAATGTCTGTATTGCAGTAATGACAAAAGCCACAAATATCCATGAATGTCTGTATTGCAGTAATGACAAAAGCCACAAATATCCATGAATGTCTGTATTGCAGTAATGACAAAAGCCACAAATATCC
>CM031609.1:8889833-8892333 GCA_018398815.1 Conus ventricosus | reverse complement strand
TTTACAAATTCTTCCTCTCCTGTGTGTCAACTTCTGAATCCTTCTCCTTCCCCTTGCCCTTTCATGAAATCCTTAACTCCAACCATCCCTTACATAGAATTCTCCTGCGTGATTTTTCTATGGGAATCGCCCCCACTCTCCTGGTAAAAAACCCTCCTGTTTTATTCCCCTTTTATCAAAGATGTCCATCCTCCCCGCTTTAACCTGACATCCTTCTCACCTTCCTGCCTGTTCTGGAGCCGTGTTCTCCTCCATGTCCATTTTATTTTCTGCCTTCCCTCCTGTCCTGGTGGAACCTCTCTCTCCACTCAGCCTTAAATAATAAATATATATAAATAATAACTATAAAATAAAAAAATAAAAATAAATAAACATCTATCTATAAATCAATAAAAATTAAATCTAGCAACAACACTATTCAAAGAGGAATCTTAAAACTATCTACAAGTGTTTTCAAGCCGTGTGCGCCGTCCATCCTAAAACTACCATATTCCTCTCTGCTAATTAATGGAAATCCTCCCTTTCCTCACTTCCTTTTTGGGCACCACCTTTCATCCCTGCAACTTAATCTCCCTATCCCTCTGCCTTGTATGGAATCATCTTCTCTTTCCCTTACCTTTTTTTTATTACTCCTCTCCTGTCCTGCCCTCATATGGAAACCTCACCACCACTACGTACCTATTCACATGTAACTTTCCCTAAGCTCCCCTGCCATGTTATGGAATCCTCACTCCTCTACGACCTATTCAATGAACTTTCCTAAGCTCCCAGCCATGTTATGAATCCACACCCCTCACGACCCTAATTCAATGGAACTTTCTAAGCTCCCTGCCATGTTATGGAACCAGAATCCTGGTTATTTTTACGGAACCCTCCTCTTTCCCTTTCCATATATGTCACCCTCATTTACTTTCAATCCTTTTACAAATCTACACTCCTGCAAGATACTTTTTCAAGAACACAGTGGACACTTTGTTCTCTGCAGTATTTTCTAGAATCCTTTCACATGATATATGACAACTTCTTTTCCTTCCTGCCCCTTTGTGAAAACCCTATCCTTCTCTCTGTCCCCTTTTATGAAACCCTCCCCCTCCTTTCCGCCCTCTCACGAAACCACTTCTCCACACCGGGCCTTTAAAGAACCGTGCTGTTCACACTGTCTCGCTGGGCTATAAGTCCAACATGGCCTTACCTCTCCTCCTCTCTTGAGAAACTCCTTCTTCCAAGCATAATATCAACCCCCACCATCCCCTCATCCTCACTGCCCTTTGAAAAAGATCTCAACCACCTGCCTTTGTTGTTATGAAACCCTCTTTTTCATCTCTCTGCTAATTCAAGAAACCTTACAACACTGCCTGCCTTTACATTGAATGACTCCCGGTTCATACCATGATATGAACACCCCTCTCTCTTTGCCATTTTAATAAAACCTTGCTGTCGTGTCTTTTTCCCCCCCCCCCTCCACATTTAAAAAAACCTTCCTTTTTTCCTTGCCCTTTGTATGAAAGTCCCCCCCCCCCCCCCACACCTACCATCCCACCATTTTTATAAAACCCTTCACCATTTCTGTGTCTCATATGAACCATCCTCTTCTCCTTCGTTCTTTTTAAGAAATGCCTCTCCTCCCCGACCTTATATGAGACCCTAGTTCTTTTCTCCTCGAACGTTTATGAAACCCACTGTCCACCCCACCCATCTAGATTAAACGCACACTCCTGTCCTCCCTTTCTTTTATGAAACTCGTTCCTCTCTCTCCTCCTTTCCTATTTCATAAAACCCTCATCCTGTCCCTGCTGTTAAAGATTCTTGTTTATACTCCAGGTCATTCATGGATCCGATTCTTCATTCTCTGGTCGTTTAATGGAATTCTCTCACTCACACAACTCGTCTCCCCCTCATCTCTATCTCTCTATCTCTCTCTCTCTCTCTCTTCACTCTCTCTCTCTCTCTCTCTCTCCAGCTCTCTTCTCTCTCTCACTCTCACTCTCTCTCTCTCTCACTCCTCTCATCTCCTCCCACTCTCACTCTCTCTTTGCTGTTTAGTTAGACCCTACCGTTTTGCAACCGATGACACAACCCTAAGTATGCTTTTTATAACAATAGACTTGTGCTACCCAAGACACAGACCTAAGGAATATTTATTACAATAGACATTGTTGCTAACCATGACACAGACCTAAGGTATGCTTTAATAACAATAGACATTTGCTCCCCATAACACAGACCTAAGGTATGCTTTTAATAACAAAAGACATTGTTGTACTTACCGAAGTCACAGACCTATGGTATGCATTTTAATTAGACCCTCCTCTTCCTCGACCTTTCTTAGAATTGTTTCCATCCTGGTCTGCCGTGAAATCCTTCTTTCTCCTCTGCCTTTTCACGGAGTCCTCGCCCCCGCCTTATCCTTTTCTGGAACCTTTGTGGTCATTTCAGGCATTTGGAGGGATGGGCGGGGGCGCACGGGCGGTGGATGAGGGGGGGGGGGGGGCAGGGTTCG
>CM031609.1:8872333-8884833 GCA_018398815.1 Conus ventricosus | reverse complement strand
ATAGTTGTTTGGATCGTTTGGGTTTCCTTTTTTAAATAGAGGAACAACAATGGATTTTGTCCAGTTATCCGGAAATACACCTTTATCAAATAAAGTATTACACAACTTGACGAAAAAATAAAACTACTGGCTCTCCCACATTTTTAATCATTTCCCCGATAATCTCGTCGGGTCCAGCAGCTTTGCCATCTTTAATTTTCTTATGGCGAAAAGAACTTCTTCCCTAGATATAGGGCGATTCATGTAAGCATTTTCCTCTTGTTCGTCATCCATTCTATTTACAACTGTATAATTTTCTTCTGTTACCATATCTCTTTCAAGCAGACCTTTAAAGTGCTCAAACCAATCATCTGTTGTAACATTATTAGCTTGCTTTCTTCTAACAGAAATTCTACGTATATTTTCCCAGAATTCTTTTTGATTATTAATGGACCCAGTTAATTTATCCAGTAATAAATCATTATGCTCTTTTTCTTTTCGCTGTAGAAGATTCTTATATTCTCTCTTCTTGCTACACAGTAAACGTCACTGTCGGCTGGATCTTTCGTTGTGCAAAAAACTCGTAATAAACGTTTGCTTTTGCCTTACTTGATTTACATTCTTTATCATACCAGTCACTGTTTTTTACTTGAATTGTCAAAATAAATTCGTTTCTTCATACAAGCTCCATACGTTTTGACAGTTTGAAATAAAAGCATTCAAAGCTTCATTGTGGTCATGTCAATCAAATTAAAGGCATAATTAAGTAAACTTAACACTTCAGAAGAATACATTACGTCTATATAAGATTGTGATACATCGCAATTCCACACGAACTTTCAATATACTTATTCACATTTTCAGCTCTAGCAGAAGGTTTAGTATTGTTAACCACATTCAAATAAAATTCAAGTGGTAAGTGATCAGATTCTAGTCTCTCTGAAACTACTAATTTACAAGAGGAGGAAACAACGAAGAATAATTCCTTGGATAGCAAGAAATAATCATTGACACTATTTCCAGTTTGAGACACAAACGTGTAGTGTCCATCAAGGTCTCCATTACATACACCATTAAGAATATAAAAACCAAGAGCAGTGCACATATTCAACAAACATTTCCCATAGTGATTCAGTATCTGGTCAGCCGATTTTCTATCAGAATATACAGAGCGACTTTCGATATTAGTACCAAATTCATCATCATGTAAAATATCGGGAGAAAAATTTGCAGTTCTACTGTTTAAATCACCAGAGAGGATCACATGCACGTTAACATGTTCAAGCATACAGTCAACAATACATTCTTCAAGTGAACTAATGCCAATATCAATATCTAAGTAAGTATACAAAGGCGAGCCTTCAGGTGGTACATAAGAACACACATACAAAACATTATCTGTTAAACCAAGTAAATTCTTTTCAATCAGAAACAAAAGCACATTGCGATTATCAACTTTGATTTCATGTATGAAAGGCATCATCTCATTCCTAACGAGGCACATAATGCCCCCGGATCGTCTCCCTTGACTTGAAAGTTTTAACGCTGGTTTCATAAACATTGTATAGTTTGTGAAAATGTTAAACGTCAGATTCTCTACAAACGTTCTACGAGACATATAAAGTCGAATTTGGATAGATACGACAGAAAATCTCTTTGATGAATTTTAGAAAGGATTCCATTCACATTCCAGTGTAAAAAGGAATAACTATTACAATCACAAGCAATACTGTGTGAACTAGAAAATTAAACGATGATACATTATCCTTCATATCAACATCATTTGTTCCGTGGTCATCCATGCGTTCATGTACACTCTCGCAAACATCACTTTCCACACTGACATCACTTCTTTCCTTTTGATACAAACCCGCACCACCTGTTTTTCATTGACTTCATGAAACACATCATTGTTTACTTCATTGTAACATGTAACATCTTCTTTCTCGTTCATTACACCAGTACGCTTGTTTAATGTACAAGAATGAGAAAAAACAACATTATCAAAAGAAGAAACACAAACATTATTAGAAGAATGATTGAAATCAATCGTTTCATCCGTGATCATATCTGACCCTCGCCCTTTCACCCCGGACAACCCAATGCTAATTTCGTCATCGTGCTCATGTTTCACGGCGCACGACTCCGTTTCTGTAAAAATCCGTGCCTGTTTTGCGCGAGTAGTAAGCGTGCACCGCTCAGTTGCCGGTGTCACAGGTGTCACTGCGGCAGGCCTCCCCCCTATTTAATTACCCGGAGATTTGTCCATCGACAAGTCCAAACTTTTACCATCAATAAGGAGATGGTCGAACACCATAGTGGCACGCTTTCCCTCACCACGTGCTTTCTTGAATGAGGGTGAGCTGTCTCCTTATCTCCCTAACTCGGAACGAGAAGTCCTCTCCCAAGAACACCTGTGTACCTCTTAGTTTCTGTTTTGCCTTTAACATTTTTTCCTTGTCCCTGAAAAAGGTGCATCGTCCGATGATTGGAGAGTTTGGCTTCGAATTAGACGATGAACACGGTCGAACTGGATATCGTCACTGATTTCAAGCTTTTCCTTGAGCAGGTCCTTCACAACACCTTCACACACCTGCGGTGTCTCGTTATCTCTGCGGGAAAGTCCATAAAAAATGACGTTGTTCCGTTTCGAACGCCCCTCCAGATCGTCTGTCTTCCTCTCCAAGTCCTGGATCCTCTTCGTCAAGGTGTCGTTGGGGTGGCGTAGGTCCGCGTTCTCGTGCTGAAGGTCCTTCACCTCTTCCTTCAGGGATTCCACGTCACCATGTAGAGCAGCAAAACCGTCACGGAATTCCTTCATCTCCGCCTTCATGTCGTCGAACTTTGCATTGAGAGTCTGAAGCATGGACATGACGTCCATCATGGTGGTTCTGCTGCAGACGACGCAGCAGTGGAAGTGCTGGATGAAGTGCTGTCAGATCTGCCCGTACTGGTTCTTCGTCCGCTCCACTGGCCAGGCTGGACTGTCGCAGAGTGTTCTTGGTTGGCCCAGGGTTTGCTCAACATCACCGCACCGCAGTAAAAAACTCCCCCAAAACAAGTAAGTGAGGAGGCAGCCAACAACTACACCGTCTGCAACACTCCGAACTCTCAATGTCCTCTTCCGCATGTCGGCTCTGTTTCTTGCCCGCTTCAACATGAAGGCCACAAAGATAGGCACAAAACATCCACATCGTACGCGGAAATCCTGATATGCAGAAGGCATGGTACCTTAGCAGCTACCATACAAAGACTTGGGGTGACGTAACGTCTCAATCAGCAGTTATTAACTGTTAACTGCAGAGCAAATTAACCGTGTCTTCTACTCTGAACACAGTTCAAGATCCCCGAAAGAGAGAGAGAGAGAGAGAGAGAGAGAAGGAAAGAGAGTGAGAGAGAGAGAGATGGGGAGGGGAGACAACAAGAACAAGAAGAAGAGGAAATACAGACAGACAGACAGACAGACAGGCAGGCAGGCAGGCAGGCAGGCAGACAGGCAGACACACAGAGATGGGAGAAGAAGGAGGAGGAGGAGGAGGAGGGGGAGGAGGAGGAGGAGAAGAAGATGATGATAGATGATGATGATGATGATGATGATGATGATGATAATGATGATGATGATAATGAGAGAAAGATAATATATAATATATATATATATATATAAGAGAGAGAGAGAGAGAGAGAGAGAGAGAGAGAGAGAGAGAGAGAGAGAGAGAATTGAAGGGTTTTCATATCTATTATATATTTTCTTAATTTTATGTTCCCATTTTCTTCATCTTCAATTTCTTTGTTTTAATAAAACTTTGCCAAGTCATTACTATAATAATGGAAGAATTGTTAGCCTGCACTTGTTTTCCCCCACAACTTAATTGTTCAGCATTATATATATATAATGACAGCGCAACGCCGCTAGAAACAAATTTGTCGAGTTTTAACCTTGAGTTTTAACCTTCCTTTTTAACATCATTGACAGATATATATATATATATATAATATATATATATAATATATATATAATATATATATATAATATATATATATATATAATATATATATATATATATATAAAGAGAGAGAGTTAGAGTATGTGCGCTGAGGTATCTTCTTAATGTGTGCTGTAGCAGTCCTGATGGCACTGATCAGGGAATCCCGAAACATGAGTGATGCAAAACCTGAGGACAGCGTTAGCCTCCGAGGAATTGAATCTTCCATGCGTAATGGCTTGGTATCCCCCCCCCCCCCCCCCCCCCCAGCTCTTTTATGAAATTCTCATCTCCTCTTTTAAGAAACCCTCATCTTCTCTTTGCCTGTCTCTGGACAACACTAGCCCCTGCTCCCTCCTTCCTGCCCTTTATGAAACACTACTCTCATCTTTGTCCTTTTATGTCATCTTCCTCCGTTCTTTGCCCGTTTGTAAGCCTCCTTCCTTCAAAATCTTTGTCAAAGTCTCACTCTCTTCTCTTCTCTTCTATGAGGAGAGAGAGAAACCATCTATGAAACAATCCTATCCCCCATTTTCTGTCATGGCATCTTCACCATGTCCTTTTTTTTAACCCTCCTCCCTTGAAAGTTCTTTTAAGGGATCCATCTCTTTTCTTAATTATTTCCAGATATCCTCCTCTCTGTTTAGCTCTTTTGTGGAACCTTCCTCTCATCCCTGCTCATTTCTGAAACCCTCCCCTCCACCCTGCTCATTAATTTTCCGAAACCCTCCCCTCCTCCCTGCTCATTTCAGAAACCTTCTCCTTTTCCCTGCTCATTTCCGAAACCCTCCCCTCCTCCCTGCTCATTTCAGAAACCTTCTCCTTTTCCCTGCTCATTTCCGAAACCCTTCCCTCCTCCCTGCTCATTTCTGAAACCTTCTCCTTTTCCCTGCTCATTTCCGAAACCCTCCCCTCCTCCCTGCTCATTTCTGAAACCTTCTCCTATTCCCTGCTCATTTCCGAAACCCTCCCCTCCTCCCTGCTCATTTCCGAAACCCTCCCCTCCTCCCTGCTCATTTCTGAAACCCTTCCCTCCTTCCTGCTCATTTCTGAAACCCTCCCCTCCTCCCTGCTCATTTCTGAAACCTTCTCCTTTTCCCTGCTCATTTCCGAAACCCTCCCCTCCTCCCTGCTCATTTCTGAAACCCTTCCCTCCTCCCTGCTCATTTCCGAAACCCTTCCCTCCTCCCTGCTCATTTCTGAAACCTTCTCCTTTTCCCTGCTCATTTCCGAAACCCTCCCCTCCTCCCTGCTCATTTCTGAAACCCTTCCCTCCTCCCTGCTCATTTCTGAAACCCTCCCCTCCTCCCTGCTCATTTCCGAAACCCTCCCCTCCTCCCTGCTCATTTCTGAAACCTTTTCCTTTTCCCTGCTCATTTCCGAAACCCTCCCCTCCTCCCTGCTCATTTCTGAAACCCTTCCCTCCTCCCTGCTCATTTCTGAAACCTTCTCCTTTTCCCTGCTCATTTCTGAAACCTTCTCCTTTTCCCTGCTCATTTCCGAAACCCTCCCCTCCTCCCTGCTCATTTCTGAAACCTTCTCCTATTCCCTGCTCATTTCCGAAACCCTCCCCTCCTCCCTGCTCATTTCCGAAACCCTCCCCTCCTCCCTGCTCATTTCTGAAACCCTTCCCTCCTTCCTGCTCATTTCTGAAACCCTCCCCTCCTCCCTGCTCATTTCTGAAACCTTCTCCTTTTCCCTGCTCATTTCCGAAACCCTCCCCTCCTCCCTGCTCATTTCTGAAACCCTTCCCTCCTCCCTGCTCATTTCCGAAACCCTTCCCTCCTCCCTGCTCATTTCTGAAACCTTCTCCTTTTCCCTGCTCATTTCCGAAACCCTCCCCTCCTCCCTGCTCATTTCTGAAACCCTTCCCTCCTCCCTGCTCATTTCTGAAACCCTCCCCTCCTCCCTGCTCATTTCCGAAACCCTCCCCTCCTCCCTGCTCATTTCTGAAACCTTTTCCTTTTCCCTGCTCATTTCCGAAACCCTCCCCTCCTCCCTGCTCATTTCTGAAACCCTTCCCTCCTCCCTGCTCATTTCTGAAACCTTCTCCTTTTCCCTGCTCATTTCTGAAACCTTCTCCTTTTCCCTGCTCATTTCCGAAACCCTCCCCTCCTCCCTGCTCATTTCTGAAACCTTCTCCTTTTCCCTGCTCATTCTGAAACCCTCCCCTCCTCCCTGCTCATTTCTGAAACCTTCTCCTTTTCCCTGCTCATTTCTGAAACCCTCCCCTCCTCCCTGCTCATTTCTGAAACCTTCTCCTTTTCCCTGCTCATTTCCGAAACCCTCTCCTCCTCCCTGCTCATTTCCGAAACCCTCCCCTCCTCCCTGCTCATTTCTAAAACCCTCCCCTCCTCCCTGCTCATTTCCGAAACCCTCCCCTCCTCCCTGCTCATTTCCGAAACCCTCCCCTCCTCCCTGCTCATTTCCGAAACCCTCCCCTCCTCCCTGCTCATTTCCGAAACCCTCCCCTCCTCCCTGCTCATTTCTAAAACCCTCCCCTCCTCCCTGCTCATTTCCGAAACCCTCCCCTCCTCCCTGCTCATTTCCGAAACCCTCCCCTCCTCCCTGCTCATTTCCGAAACCCTCCCCTCCTCCCTGCTCATTTCTAAAACCCTGCCTTTTTCCCTGCTAACAATTGAAACCCTCCCCTCCTCCCCGCTAATGTCTGAAACCCTCCCCTCCTCCTCCCTGCTCATTTCGGAAACCCTCCTCTTCTTCCTGCTAACTTCTGAAACCCTCCCCTCCTCGCTACTTTTTATGACAATCTTTCTCTCCTACTATGTTATGGATTTCTCTTCCCTTTATTTGGTATGAAAATTTCGTCTCCTCCCTCCTTCTCTCTGAAACCTTTCATTCCTCCCTGCTCTTTTCTGGAACCCTCCTCTTCTCCAGCCTTTTTCTGGAACTATTTTTTTTCCTTCTGTTTATGTCTCTTCTATCCTCCCTGTTCTTTTCCTTGAAACTCCTCTCTGTCTCTCCTCGCTGCTCTGTGACAGAACCCTCTTCTCCTTCCTGTCCTTTTGTGGACCTATCCACCCACCCCCATCCATCCCTCTTTCCTTCATGCCCTTATTAGAATCCAACTTTCTTCCTTGTAACCCCCCCCCCCCCCCCCTGCTCTCTCCTCTTTTTTTTTGTCTTTTTAATCCACGTCTCCCCGCCTCTCCTCTCTGCCTTTTAAGAAACTCTCTCCTCCCCTCACTTTCATGAAGCCGTCTTCTTTTCCCTATCCTTTTTATGAATCCTTCTTACCTACCTGCTCTTTCATGAAACCTTCTCCTTCTCCTTATCCTTTTATGAAAACAGCCTTCTATCCTCCCAGCCGTTTTATGAATCTTCCTCACTTCCCTGCTTTTTTTATGAAATCCGTCTCTCCCTCTACCCTTATACCAGCTCTCCTCTCCTCTGTGCACTGTTATAACACACCCCCCTCCCCACTGACACACACACACACACACACACACACACACACACACACACACACACACACACACACACACACACCCACACACACGCCTCGACACACACACACACACACACACACACACACACACACACACACACACACACACCACACACACACACACACACACACACACACAACACACGCCTCGTACACACACACACACACACACACACACACACACACACACGCCTCGTACACACACACACACACACACACACACACACACACACACACACACACACACACACACACATACACACACACACACACACACACACATACACACACACACACACACACACACACACACACACACACACACACACACACACACACACACACACTAACACTAACACTAACACTAACACACACACTAACACACACACACACACAACACACACACACACACACACACACACACACACACACACAAACACACACACACACACATACACACACACACACTAACACTAACACACAACACACACACACACACACACCACACACACACCACACACACACACACACACACACACACAACACTAACACACACACACTAACACACACACACACACACACCACACACACACACACACACACACACACACACACACACACACACTAACACTACACACACAACACACACACACACACACACACACACACACACACACACACACACACACACACACACACACAACACACACACACACACACACACAACACTACACACACACACACACACACACACACACACACACACACACACACACACACACACACTAACACACACACACACACACACACACACACACACACACACACACACACACACACACACACACACACACCACACACACACACACACACACACTACACACACACACACACACACACACACACACACACACACACACACACAACACACACACACACACACACTACACACACACACACATCACACACACACTACACACACACACATCACACACACTACATACACACACACACACACACACACCTACACACACACACTAACACACACTAAACACACCACACCACACACACACACATCCACACACACACATACGAGAGAAGGTCCTATCATCTTTTTTTTTCCTTCCTCCCTTCCTTATATGACTCTCTTCCATCCCACCTTCTCTTTTATGAACCCTTCTCTCCTTCTTGTCTCTTCTCATTCCTGTCCGTTACAAACTCCTTCTCTCCGCTCTGCCTCGACTGATTCTTCTCTCCATCCTGCACTCAGGGAACTTCTTCTCGCTGATTTGTAAGAATCTTTTTTCCACGACGTTTAAGACACTTCTCTCCTCCTGTCCATTCATGAATTCTCCTTTCCTTCATGGTCTTTCTTTTAACTCTTGCTTGTTGCAACCCCTCCCCTCCCCCCCCCCCCCCCCCCCCCCCCCCCCCCACTGATAAATTCTTTTAAAACCTTTTTTTTCTATCTGCCCTGTTATGGACCTGTCATCTCTATTCTGTCCTTTCATGGAAGCTTTGTGTTGTTCCACGCCTTTTATGGGATCCTCTTCTCCTCTACATTGCCCTGTTATAAACTCTTTCATTCCAGTGTGGAGTCTTTCTCTTCTCTTATGGAATCGTTCTGTCATCCCTGCGCTTCAATGGTTCCCCACCTCTTAGAGTTCTCCTCTCATCCCTTCCCTCTTGTGTGATGCTCTTCTCCTCTTCATCTTCTTATGGGATTCTATGTCTTCTCTGCCCTTTTGTGGAGTCCTCCTCCCCACCTTTTCTGTCTGTGTATGGAACCATTTTCTCTCCCCTTCGTTTTTCCTTATGGAATCCCTTTCACCTTTCTACCCCTCTGTAGAACTTTCTCTCCTTCTTGTTCTTTCATGGAACCTCCTCCCAGCCGTTTTCTGGAATCTTCTTCCTCTGTCTTTCCTTTGCAGGGAAACAGGGAGAGGGGTGGGTGGGGGAAGGGAGAAGAGGAGGGGGGAGGCATAATGTTGAAGAGGAGGGGTAGAAGAGGGGGGGGGGTTCTTAACAGATGATTGATTTTGTTTTCATTTGCAAAGTAATAGGTGTAAAAAAAAAATCTGTTTTCTTTCAAAAGAACCCTCAAGCACAGTTCCTGAGAATGAGGACGTGAACAAATCGCACAATCTGTGGCAGCTGGAAACCTAATGGAAAAGAGGTTTGGAGAACAATAGTGACCTGACCTCAAAGAGAAATTGGATTGTGTGTGTGTGTGTGTGTGTGTGTGTGTGTGTGTGTGTGTGTGTGTGTGTGTGTGTGTGTGTGTGTGTGTGTGTGTGCACGAGCGTGCACGTGTACGTGCATGCATGTGTGTGTTGGTGCGTGTGTGCGTGTGTACACACACACACACACGCGCGCGCGCGTGCGCCCGCATACACGCGCGGGTGTGTGCGCACACACACACACTAACAGAAGCAGGGAGGACTTTTTAAAATAAATTCACTATATGGGTATGAAACTCACTGGAGTATATCCGGTGTGGGCATAATCCGATTCTGAAAATTTGTCCCGGGGATCAGAAATGTAATGGGAGCGTCATTCCAGACTCCTGTCACCAGGGAAACACCTCTTCCTCCCTCCTGCCATCCCCACCGCCCCTCCCCCTCCTTTTCTCTCCCCAGTCCCCATTCCCTCCCTCCCACCCTCTCCACTCGTTTGAGAGAGCTAATGGACCGCGCGCTCCAACAACCTCAAGGCGAATGCACCCAGCCTTCATTGTCCATCGCCAGCCAGCGTTTTTGACCCCTGATGAGTCGCTTAGGCGTCGAAACTCTCATGAAGGCCTGTATGCAACCGATGATGATGAGAGTAATGTTCTTGGTTAGTTGGTGGTTATGATCATATTGATTTCGATGTTTTGATGATGGTGGACAACAACAACATTGACAAAAATAGCATCAACAAAATATCTTAACAACCAAGGATCTGTTCCTATATATTACATGCAAAGTGGTGTTACTATCACTATTTGTTTAGCTGCTGCTGCCACAAGTTCTATTGCTGTTGCTACAGCGTACAATACTTACAAATGGTAATTTACGATGGTTACTGAATACTTTCGTCTATTTGTATACCTGCTATGTTTGTTTGCCTTTTGATTCTTTGTGGGTGCGTTCCTGCTATCATTATAAGCACTGCTACTGTTACTGCTGCTTTAACAACTAATGATGATGATGATAATTGGACAATAGCAACATTTTACATTCTCCACAGCACAAAATCATATCAGCAGCGAACATACAGATTAATTCATTCTTGTTTTTGCTATGTTTGTTTGCATTTACTTCTTTTCTCTGTGTGTGTGTGTGTGTGTGTGTGTGTGTGTGTGTGTGTGTGTGTGTGTGTGTCTGTGTGTGTGTGTGTGTGTGTGTGTGTGTTTGTCTGTGTGTCTGTGAGTGTGTGTGTGTGTGTGTGCGAGTATGTGTGTGTGTGTGTGTGTGTGTGTGTGTGTGTCTGTGTCTGTGTGTGTGTGTGTGTGTGTGTGAGTGTGTGTGTGTGTGTGTGGGTGTGTGTGTGTGTGTGTGTGAGTGTGTGTGTGTGTGTGTGTGTGTGTGTGTGTGTGTGTGTGTGTGTGTGTGTGTGTGTGTGTGTGTCATGTTCTGGTATCATTTGGGGTGATTTTTGGAATACACTTTGGAACGCAACATTACTAAGATACTGCTGCTGCTGCTGCTGCTGCTGCTGCTATTGCTATGATACCGAGTTTATTATTACCGCTATTGCTGTTGTTGCTGCTGCAAGTGCTATAGTTGCCACTGCTGCAGCTAATTCTACAACAACAACAACAATAACAACAACAACTACTACTCTACTACTACTACTACTACTACTACTACTACCACCACCACCACCACCATCGCCACTACTACTACTGTTACTACTACTTCTATGACTACGGCTACCACTGATAAAACAACAACAAATACTACTACTACTACCACTACTACTACTACTACTACTACTACTACTACTACTACTACTACTACTACTACTATCTACTACTTCTACTACTGCTACTACTACAACTACTACTACTGCTACTACTACTACTTCTGCTCCTGCTGCTGCTGCCACTGGTGCTGTTGCTGCTGCTACTACTACCACAACGACTACTACTATGACGATAACAACAACGATTCTACTACTACTACTACTACTACCCCTGCTACTACTACTACTACTACTACTACTACAGCTACGACGACGACGACGACGACGACTACTACTACTTCCGCACTCTGCCTTATCTCTCAACATTCCTTGTAATGGAGATCAAATATTTGTCCGAAGTCTGAACGAATTTTAGCTCACTTGATCTCCCCAAAAATGG
This sequence comes from Conus ventricosus, assembly GCA_018398815.1. NCBI lineage: Eukaryota > Metazoa > Mollusca > Gastropoda > Neogastropoda > Conidae > Conus > Conus ventricosus. Next base: position 8,873,057 of record CM031609.1, on the reverse strand, counting down.
ACGAAAACAATTTCCTCGAGTATTTGTCTGGAAATTGGGGGAGAAAGGAGGAGGTGGGGAGGGGGGTGGCAGGAAGCATTATAGAACGAGGAGCAAAAAAAAAAGAGAAGGGAAGATGAGCACGACAAGGGGGAAAGAGAAGGAGGAGGAGGAAGAAGAAGAAGAAGAAGAAGAAGAAGAAGGAGAGAGAGAGAGAGAGAGAGAGAGAGAGAGAGAGAGAGAGAGAAGAGAGAGAGAGAGAGAGAGAGAGAGAGATGCTGGACAAAACCTGAGAGGTGTTTGTGCTAATGATCTAAATGGAAGCCCCCTGCAGGCTTTCAGACAATTGACACAAAACACCTCTCAGGGTGTGTCCCCGTTCTGCTGACAGGGAACATCCTGAACATTCAGATTTCTGTTGTCCTGACCAGCAGTGACGTCAGTGCTGCTACAAAGGAACGTCCTTGTGATTGTTCTGATTTCTGTTGTCCTGACCACAATGATGCCAATGTTCCCAGCAGCGTTAAGGACGTGAGTTCGACGATTGTGATTTTTTTTTCAGAGAGAGAGAGAGACAGGCAGACAGACAGAGAAGAAGAAGAAGAACAACAACAACAACAACATCAACAACAACCCCACCACAGCAACAGCAACATCAACAGCAACAACAGCAACAACAACAACATCAACAACAGCAACAACAACGACGACGACAACAACAACAACAACTACACCAACAAAGATA
>CM031609.1:8854833-8864833 GCA_018398815.1 Conus ventricosus | reverse complement strand
CGACTAGCTGGCTGCGGATGGTGTTGATAGGTTTGGGATGTACTGAGACGCCGGTTTCCTGATCTTCCTGCTCAAGGCTTCAGTCACACCGTGGACATAGGGGGAATTCCTTCTTGTTTTTTTTTCCTTTCTCTGCTGACTTTCTGTCCTTTCATGCCATTGTCCTGCCCCATCCCTGTCTTTTGTTAAACGTTTGCTTTCATTTATCAAAGAAAAAAGATTCGAACAACACTTGAGAATTCAGAGATGTTTATACATACAGCTCACGTAGAGAATCTAACGTCACATCTGCGTCCATAATCAATCAAACTCTTTGGAAAAAAAGTTCAGGACAGATGAAGTTAACTACTGTCAGATCTTCAGCTTCAACAGGCATCGAGAGTTGTCTTTCTTTTCCACCAGTGTATGTGGACCCCTGGTCAATGCAGAAAACATTACTTCCTGCTCCCCTCCATCTTTTCTGCCCTTCCACTTTTCTCTCACAGACAAAACAAGAACGCGTGAAACGAGACAGCATAGTGATGCAGTGACAAGATGAAATCACTCCAGGAATATGTTTTCTCCTTCATGCAAAGATCGCTTCTGAATGTGGTCGTGTCACAACAAATTAATGGCCCAGCTACCAATGTCTGTCAGTTTGAAGGAGAGAGAATGACAGAGAGTGACTCATACATACATACATACATACATACATACATACATACATACATACATACATACATACATACACACATATGTATATACACACATACATATAAATATGCATACATACATACATACATACATACATACATACATGCGTACATAGATAGGTTAGATAGCTAGATAGCTAGATAGATAGACAGACAAATACATACATACATACATACATACATACATACATACATACATACATACATACATACATCGATCGATCGATCGATCGATCGATCGATCGATCGATAGATAGATAGATAGATAGATAGATAGATAGATAGATAGATAGATAGATAGATAGATAGATAGATAGATAGATAGATCGACAGACTTACTCTGTGGGCAATCACTCTCACTGCTTAAAACAGTTCACGTTCATTTTACATCCCTCCAGGGGGACAGGCGTCTTTCTGTGTGAACATTTTCCACGGCACGTGCGCCGCCTGTCTTTGTCAGCGTGTCAGTGTGTCACTGCAGACAGGTGCTCCAGGGCAGCGGGGTCCTCCACGGATGGCTGACAGGGGAATAGACTCCAGCTGCTGTTACAGGGAATAGACTCCAGCTGCTGTTACAGGGAGGCAGAGGGTCTGAGGACTGGTTAGCACGCCACCCCTGTCTGGAACTTGTCGCCACGCGGAAGTCGTCAATTCTGCTTTGTCTTTCCTTTGTCCCAATGACTTCAGATTCTTTTTCTCTCTGTGTCTCTCTCTCTCTCCCTCCAAATGTGTTTATTTCTGGCAGCTATTCTGAATCACGTCACCGGCAGTTTTCTCTCTCTCTCTCTCTCTCTCTCTCTCTCTCTCTCTCTCTCTCTCTCTCTCTCTCTCTCTCTCTCTCTCTCTCTCTCTCTCTTCTCTCTCTCCCTCTCTCTCTCTCCTCTCTCTCTCCTCTCCTTCTCTCTCTCTCTCTCTCTCTCTCTCTCTCTCTCTCTCTCTCTCTCTCTCTCTCTCTCTCTGTCTCTCTCCTTCTCTCTCTCTCTCTCTCTCTCTCTCTCTCTCTCTCTCTCTCTCTCTCTCTCTCTCTCTCTCTCTCTCTCTCTCTCTCTCTCTCTCTCTCTCTCTTAGATGCTGGCTAGAGGACCACCTTGCCTCCAACAAATATTACATAAACGAAATCTGCCTGCTTTTCGGTAAAATGATTTGCTTAATGTTTTTCATCCACTGTTCAGTAGATGTTTAATAGCAAATGCGAGATCTGCCTGTTGGCTTGCGGTAAAGTTATGTGCTTCATGTTTTTCATCCACTGTTCAGTAGATGTTTAATAGCAAATGCGAGATCTGCCTGTTGGCTTGCGGTAAAGTTATGTGCTTAATCGGAAATGAAATGAGGTAGGGAACAGCAAACGATAAACAGTAAACAAGTGGGGTATGTTTTGCTCCCATAAGGAAACCTAACACAGAGTAACTTTTATTCAAGACTGGCACAGCCAGGTCATTACTATGAAGACAGTTCAGTTGTTGGCCTGCGCTTGTTTTTCCCCACTATTAGATTGTTCGTCTATGTATTTGTCTGACTTTATTCAAGTTTAAAAGGCTGTGCCAGTCTTGAATAAAAGTTACTCTGTGTTAGGTTTCCTTATGGGAGCAAAAGTTACCCCACTTGTTTACTGTTTACTGCTGGCTTGCGGTAAAGTTATGTGCTTAATGTTTTTCATCCAATGGCCTGTAGTGTTTAATAGCTAATGCATGTATGCTTCCAATAAAGTATGGTCTGTCATCAGTCCCCCAGGTTCTGAGCCATATCTTAACAGAAACAGGACAACTGAATACATCTGAAGAACAGTTTCTGGCAGTTTTCTCTGAAAGACTGCAGAAACCGAAGAATTCTATAAACACTCTTTTTGGGATTTCAAGGACGTATCACCCAATGCATATGAAAATGTCAAACCATCAGAAAAAGAATATTCACATATATGTAGATAGGAATAACTTGGGGCCATTTCTTCTTTTGAAGCGATGTGTGCTCTGTTCCTGATTAGAACATGTTATTTTCTTCGTGCTTTTGAAACATTGTTCAACACATTCAATTGACACTAGAGACCAACGACTATACCAGAGAGAAGAATCTATTATCTGCATGAAGCATAAAAATGGGAATGATAACAGGAGAAAGTGTTATGCCATATTTTCTTTGCTGCGTAATTTCATCAGCAAGTTCATTTCATCAGTAATTTCATCAGCAAGTTCATTTCATCAGTAATTTCATCAGCAAGTTCATTTCATCAGTAATTTCATCAGCAAGTTCATTTCATCAGTAATTTCGTGAATAAAACGTGAAAGCAACACTGCTCAGTACATGTTAGCTTGTTTTAAGCCTTGTGTATATAAAACGTTTCTGTTACATCATATTTACACGTATTTTTATGTTTTGCGACACCAATTCACTCTTTATCACTTCACTCAGTTTTCTATGGGTATTCTCTTTTTTCACAACATTGGCCAGATATATTTTCTGTCAACAAAACCAATTGTAAAGCTTAAAGTTTGCACTTTCACAGTAAGTACAACTATCAGCGCCTTTGAACCTGGCAGTACCACGTTGTTCAAACATTGCTAGCCACCACATGCATGACGTCACCGAATCTGGACAGCCCTGCATTTTCAGCACTAATTTCAATATCACAAAATGACCATTTCCTTATACATTTTGATCACCTACAACTATTTCTTTGCTTACCGAAAAAAGAGGTTCAATGATATGATAAGCTATCATGACAGCAAACATGAAGTTAAGACCTAAATAAGAATATGGGTTTCTGGATTCTGGAATCAACATTAGAAAAGTAGTTAAAGACTCAGAACAAAACTTACTTGGAAAAGTTTTCAACAGGGTCGCCCTATCTTCATCAGCTGACTCTTGCTGTTGTGGTAGCGAGGCCTGGTGGGGCGACTGTTGTGTGGGGTGAACGGCTGTCAGGATCTGATTGTAGATAGGGGTGAGTTCAAACCCTTGATCTCTATTCAGGCTGGGGCGTCTGGTCTTGATTTCGATGGCTTCTTTGACTTTTCTTTTTGTGACGAAGGGCTCTCTAGATAAGATCTTGGTTTCTTGGGGGCTGAAACTGTGGCCTGTGGCTTGTAGGTGTTCGTGTATGGCAGAAGTAGATCGGTTTTGGTGTTCCTGTAGACGGGTGGTGGGTGGTCTTGCTGTCTCGCCAATGTAGGTATGTATGAAGTTATGTAGACGGGTGGTGAGTGGTCTTGCTGTCTCGCCAATGTAGGTATGTATGAAGTTAAGACCTGTCCTAATACGACCATTTGATTCGTTGCATACCAAAAAGAGGTGGAAATATAACTAGATGTGTTGCTAGATATAAAGCTACAATAAACCCCTTATAGGTATATTCTGCCAAATATCGCAAGGGAAGACTGAACGAAATGCCATCATAGTGAATCCAAGCGATTGGAGCTGCATCAAAGCAGCAAATAATACAGGTTTTTTTTCTTGTCTCGGCTATAACGGATCTGTTCAAAACCTATAGGAACATATATTAAGTATTACACAGTTGCCAAAATGATTGAAAGTAAGTACATTCATGTGGAATATAAATTTGGAGCATCAAACACAATGTTGGAGACATCGACAGACATAAACCACACTTCCAACATTCTTTCCCGCAGAAGTTCGATAAACAGAGAATAGGGTGGGGGAGGGTGGGGTGTAGGAGGAGAGAAAGGGGAAATACCGAAGGAAGAGACTAATTTCACAGCTGGTGGACACTATGGCACTGGCCACAGAAGAAAAGGAATGGCGGCTGGATTTTGGGGGGCGTATTTTTCACGCTTTAATGATGAAAGTGAACTAAGCTATGGCTAAAAATGGCGAGTCGCACTGGCCATTTTTTCCGCTCTTTGAGTGTCTCAGACAGATATTATACAGCCTTCAAATGGAATTTGCCTCCAATTTATTTCATGTGCATGCTTTCTTGCTTCAGGATTTTACACCCCGTCTCTCTCTCTCTCTCTTCTCTCTCTCTCTCTCTCTCTCTCTCTCTCTCTCTCTCTCTCTCTCTCTCTTCTCTCTCTCTCTCTCTCTCTCTCTCTCTTCTCTCTCTCTCTCTCTCTCTGAGTCTGTGTGTCTCTATGGGTGTGTGGGTCTGTTCTGTGTCTGTGAGAGTGAGCAACGGAATGATTCATTTTATCAGCATTAGTTTTCTACACTCTGGTGCAAAGAGGTACATGTCACAATTCAATAGCAAAAAAAGATGCGAAGCATATAAACGTACTCCCAGTTTTCCAAACCGCTTAAAAATCAGCCAAGTGCTTTATGAGATAAGAAATAAAGGCGAAATAACGGTTTTAACGGTTATTTAACCGATGTACACTTTTGAAACTGGTATTTTAGTCCTCACTGGGCTAAAGCCTGTGTACATACCAAATTTCATCCAAATCGGACAATATGTCAAGAATAACGGTTTTTAACGGTCAGATTTTGAAACACTGCATGGAAGTGCCATTTGTGTGTGATAACCTTTCTATATACAAAATTGCATTAAAACCCACCAATATATAAAAATAACGGCAAAATAACGGTTTAACGGTTATATAACCGATATGCACTTTTGAACCGGTATTTTAGTCCTCACGGGGCTAAAGCCTGTGTAGATATCAAGTTTCATCCAAATTGGACAATATGTCAAGAATAACGGTTTTTAACGGTCAAATTTTGGAACACTATATAGAAGTGCCATTTGTGTGTGATAACCTTTCTATATACCAAATTTCATTAAAATCGACCTATATATAAGAAATAACGGCAGAATAACGGTTTTTAACGGTTGTTTAATCCATTTTCAGCATTACATCACTTACATATGGACAGAGGATCCGATTTGTCACAAGATCATCCATACCGCTTATAAATTGGCCAAGTACTTTCTGAGATATTCCATAAAGAAGAAAAACCATTACAAGCCGTTACAACCGTTAGTAACGGCTATAACGGGGCAAACTAAAACATCAGGCATCATCCGTGACCCATAATGAACATACCTGCTAATTTTCATAAAGGTCGGCCAAGTACTTTCTGAGCTATTCCATAAAGAGGAAAAAACCGTTACAGGCCGTTACAGGCCGTTACAGCCGTTAGTAACGGTTATAACGGTAAACTAGAACATTGGGCATTATTTGTGACCCATAATGAACATACCTACAAATTTTCAGAAAGATCGGCCAAGTACTTTCTGAGATATTCCATAAGAAGAAAAAGCGTTACAGGCAACGGTAAACTAAAACGTCGGGCATCATCCTTGATCCATAATGAACACACCTACAAAGATCGGCCCAGTAGTTTTGTCTGGAGCGAGTGGAACACATTTTTGACCACACCACACACACACACACACACACACACAACACACACACACACACACACCACACACACACACACACCACACACACACACACACACACACACACACACACACAAGTCAAATTTTTACCACAAAGTAATGGAGATATAGTTTGGATGTCTATACCAAATGTAGACAAACAGGGAGAAGACACTTATATATGTTGCTGCTATATACCGCCACAATACTCATCATATGGTAGAAATAATGCGGATTTGATATGGGATAAATTACAAAATGATATAGAACATTTTTAGCTGAAAGGCAACATTATTATTTGTGGCGATTTTAATGCTAGGACTGGAACATTGATAGATTATACGGAAATAGACTCAATTCATGATTGTTTTATCCCAGGTCACTACAATCGAATTAATAAAACATACAGTAGATGCTCTATGGACCATGTTGTTCACAAAAATGGTAAGAGATTAATCAACATTTGTACGGACAACAGCCTTCTTATTCGAAATGGTAGGACACTGGGTGATTTGGAAGGAAAATACACTTGTCATATACACCAAGGTAGTAGTGTGGTAGACTACTTTATATGTTCAGAAGAACTTACACAAAATATAGTTGAAATGAAAGTTATGGACCTAAACCATTTTTCAGATCATTGTCCACTCAGTATGACACTATATTTACCTATAATGAAAAATGTAACAAAAGACAGGAGTTATTTCAGTAATAGCACATTTTACAAGCAAACTAATGGTCAAAAGGAAGAATACGTAAAATTTTACTGGGATGATAACTCCGCTGATGCTTTCTGTACAGCTTAAAACAAAGCAAATTAGTGAATCATTACAAGAAATTAAAAATCATATTGATGAACCAATCACAGTTGATTTAGCCACTCTTGTTTTGGAAAAGCTTACCAATACATTAAAGAATGCTGCAAAATTGGCATTACGACATAAGCTTATAACTAAAAGAAAATCTAGAAAACGCTCCAAAACATGGTTTGACCAAGACTGCTATATTCGAAGACGAGATCTAAAATCTTTAAGAAATGCACTGAACAGAAATCTACAAAATAAAACATTACATGAAAAGTACTTTCACAAAATGAAAATATACAAACGTTTGTTGAAAAGGAAGAAAAAGATTTATAAGAACAGATTAGTTCAGAGTCTGAATGAAGCATATTTACAAGATCCAAACAATGTGTGGAAAACATTAAAACAATTACATGAAGCAGATTCTCAAAACGGAAATAACCATGGAGCGATAAGTAGTACAAAGTGGCTAGACCATTTACAAAATCTTATTGGTACAGAGGTAAATGTTGAGACAGAGGCAAAACTAAAAGTAAATTCTAAATTGGAAAAAACTCTCTTCAGAATTAAGTTACTCTGATCTTGATTTTCCAATATCATCTAAAGAAATTTTAGATGTTTCAAAAAATATGCGTAACAAAAGCGGCTGGAGAAGATGGGATTATTAATGAAATAATAAAAACTAGTTTACCCGATACAGGTGAAATAATTAGAACTTTATTTCAAAGTATTTTTTACTCAGGAGCATATCCTGAAGCATGGAAGAGGGGAATAAATGTCCCCATTCATAAATCAGGAGATCCCTTCAATCCTTCAAATTATCGAGGTATAACAATTAATAACTCTCTCAGTAATTTGTTCTGGCATATATTAAATCGCCGAATAACAAACTTTTTGGAAGAAAATCATCTACTAGCAGGAGAACAAGCAGGCTTTCGCAAAGAACACAGAACATCAGATCATCTATTTGTGTTAAAGAAAATTGTTGATGATATAATGAAAAGCAGAAAAGATCGCCTTTATGGTTGCTTTATCGACTTTGAAAAAGCGTTCGATAACGTTTGGCATGAGGCACTTTTCTTAAAAATACATGAAATAGGCATACAGGGAAACTGTTTCAGAGTTATTAGGAATATGTATGAAAATTCCAAAATATGCACAAAAACGAATGAAGGTCTATCCCGTGACATAAACGTACGTAAAGGAGTATTACAAGGAAATGTTCTTAGTTCAACTTTATTTAATATCTTCGTAAATGATATTCCAAAGTATATTGGGGAGACAGATAGTCTGCATACTGATGAAAAGGCCCTATATCATGTTTAATGTATGCAGATGACCTAGTTATTTTATCTAAAACAAAGAAAGGTCTTCAAAACAAGCTTGACAGATTGAATAAATATTGTTTAACTTGGGGTATGAAAATTAATGTACAAAAGACAAAGGTATTGATATTTACACATAAAAAACCCAAAGTTCCCATCTTATTTAAATTTGGTACTGAGATAATTCAGACAACTGATCAGTACAAATATCTGGGAATAACTTTGCATTCTGACGGCTCCTTTATTATGGCAAAAACTCAACTTGCCAAGCAAGCAAGTAAAGCTTCACATTCATTATATCGATTAATCAGAGGAACCAACATTCGTTTTGATACAATATTACAACTTTTCGATACTTTGGTTACTCCTATGCAACATATGGAGCAGAAGTTTGGTTGCCATGGTCTGAGAAAAGTACAATGTCTAACATGGACTCATTTGACATATCTGATTTTTTTCAAAATAGTATTTCTTCAAAACACCCACATAAAAACTTAAATGTGAAATTCTGTAAACGTCTTCTTGGTTTACACTCAAAAGCAATTAATTTAACGACTCTAAGTGAACTAGGAAGATTTCCAATTGCCTTTGACCCTGGCAGTACCACGTTGTTCATACATTTCTAGCCACCACATGCATGACGTCACCGAATCTGGACAGCCCCGTATTTTCAGCACTAATTTCAATATCACAAAATGACCATTTCCTTATACATTTTGATCACCTACAACTATTTCTTTGCTTACCGAAAAAAGAGGTTCAATGATATGATAATCTATCATGACAACAAACATGAAGTTAAGACCTAAATAAGAATATGGGTTTCTAGATTCTGGATTCAACATTAGAAAAGTAGTTAAAGACTCAGAATCAAAACTTACTTGGAGAATATTTCAACAGGGTCGCCCTATCTTCATCAGCTGACTGTTGCTGTTGTGGTAGCGAGGCCTGGTGGGGCGACTGTTGTGTGGGGTGAACGGTTGTCAGGATCTGATTGTAGATAGGGGGGAGTTCAAACCCTTGATCTCTGTTAAGGCTGGGGCGTCTGGTCTTGATTTCGATGGCTTCTTTGACTTTTCTTTTTGTGACGAAGGGCTCTCTAGATAAGATCTTGGTTTCTTGGGGGCTGAAACTGTGGCCTGTGGCTTGTAGGTGTTCGTGTATGGCAGAAGTAGATCGGTTTTGGTGTTCCTGTAGACGGGTGGTGGGTGGTCTTGCTGTCTCGCCAATGTAGGTATGTATGAAGTTATGTAGACGGGTGGTGAGTGGTCTTGCTGTCTCGCCAATGTAGGTATGTATGAAGTTAAGACCTGTCCTAATACGACCATTTGATTCGTTGCATACCAAACAGAGGTGGAAATATAACTAGATGTGTTGCTAGATATAAAGCTACAATAAACCCCTTATAGGTATATCCTGCCAAATATCGCAAGGGAAGACTAAACGAAATGCTCATCATAGTGAATCCAAGCGATTGGAGCTGCATCAAAGCAGCAAATAAAACTGATTTTTTTCAAAATAGTATTTCTTCAAAACACCCACATAAAAACTTAAATGTGAAATTCTGTAAACGTCTTCTTGGTTTACACTCAAAAGCAATTAATTTAACGACTCTAAGTGAACTAGGAAGATTTCCAGTTGGGATTCACATAGCTTGTCGAACCATTGGCTTTTGGCTGCATATTTTAGATAAGTCGGAAGAAACATATTTAAAAAGGGTATACAACGACATGATGAATAAAGACAAGTGAATGCAATATCCATGGCTCTTGTTTATCAAAAACATTCTTTACAGTTTAGGATTAAACCATGTTTGGTTGAACCAGTCAACACTGAGTAAGCATAGAC
>CM031609.1:8834833-8847333 GCA_018398815.1 Conus ventricosus | reverse complement strand
TCTACTAAGCATGACTTAATAACCAAAAAAATAACGACCTACAAACATGCATACTGTGTTGGGTTGTCCGTTTTCAATACTAATTTACAAAACTTTTCAGATTTTAGTTTTTGCTTAATCTTATGTTTTCTTGATCATTCTCAATAACATCATTTTCACGCAAACATTCATCAAATGCATCTCTGTCTTTCATGTGAAATAAAACTACAGTCTTTAATTGTTCTCTAAAGTCTTTTAAAACCGAATTATATTTCTGACATAAAATCACACACTTATACCAGCATGTCTTCCACTGAAAGCTAGTTTCGACAAAGCGTTTCTTTTTTTAACTATGTCTCTTTCTGCTGAACAGTCATCTATAATAAATAGCGTCTGCGTTCCTTCAAACAGTCTATAAAAGTATTCTAAACACTCACTCAGTTTATTGCTAGGATCAACTAAATATATGTCATCATCTGTCCATATAAACCTTCTATTATGATATGCTTTGTTCCATTTAAGCGTTGGACAGAAAATCACAATGATCAAATTATAGCGATAAACTGTTTGTAATAGGTCAAAGATAAATATTGTTTTTTCCACAACAGTCTGCCCACAAATTAATGAACAATGAGGGGTTTTTGTCATAAAGTTTAACTGCTCCATAGTTTATTAACAGAATTTAATCTAATCCAGTTATTGTTTTTATCATGCTCTTGTCAAAACTTGTTCAGTATATAAAAACCCTACAAGGCCTAAATGTGTAAGATAATCCAATTCAGTTCTGTAAGATTGTTTCTATTTAAGTCAACAGTGATTTTGTTGCTTGTTGTTATAACCTTAATATCCTCACCATTGTGAAGAACGACGATGGTAACGTTTAAGACGTTTAACGTCTAAGTTTTGCCAGCTAATTAGAATTCCTTTTAAAAAGGACGTCACTCACGCCCACAACCCCATCCCTCCCCTCATCTTTAAAGACAGAAATTTCAAATATCATTGTGAACGTGTCTCCTAATTTTCTGCTTGGAAAGAACTGTAATTTTGTAGAAGCTTCCTTTAAAACCGTTTCTCTTCTGTGGAGGATGTACTGTTTTTTCCCATACGGCGTTATTTCAATCTCTTTCCGACTATTGTCGTCCGGCATAAGACTTACGTGTAAAGGGCCAGAGTTGAATGCTTTTCTGAAACTTTTTTGACGGCCAAAAAATGTAAATGGGCTTATGAATTCAATTTTATTTCCCATTCTAAATATGGTTCCAAGTGCCATTTGAGGTCAGGTTTTCGAACTATTTTATATTCATACTGACCAACATTATTTGCTTCTAGATTGCGCAGTTGTTCTAGTTTAGGAAACTTTTTGCTGTCGCCAACTCTCTTTACGTTTATAATCACCATCTTTAGTGTACTCAAAACCATACAAAGCGCCTATCTCACCATTCTGTTCAAAGTCTGTAACGTCTGCAAGGTCTTTTAATTCTAAAGTTATACACCTCACAGGCCGATAAGGTACTACTGGTTCGTTCTGGCCCAGCGACATTTTTAGTAAGCTTATTATTTTATTTCCATACACAATGTGCAGTTATCACACTTTCACGATTTTACCTGTTTTGTCTGCAATTTTGATATTAATGATCCAACCCTCCCACAAAACTAATCTTTATAAAACTGGTAATTAGGGAAATTGTAAATTGCATAATCGCATATGCAGCCTTTCCCTGATGGAAGGCATCTAATAACAGTTGAGGGCCTTGCCATCTTATAGTTTTCATCAGTGCTCAGCTCATCCAAATGGAACATTGAGTAATGAATGTATGCAAGATCGGAGCGGATTTTCTCCCTCATTAAGTAGTTTTGTTTGGTGTAACTTCAAAACTATGAACGGCTTGATTGGCAGTTGTTAAACCTCACATTTTGCTAGCTCTCCATTCAAAATGGTATCCTACAGCTTCGTTCTTCAGGGTTTGAAGGTCACATTGTTTTCAGATTCGCAGTGTTTATGTTTGAGAGTAATGTCCAATGTTACTCATTGCTTCTTTAGTGAGCAAAACCCGTAATAACCATCAGGTTATTGTTAACTGGCTAACTTTGGCCCCTGTTTTGTAAAACTTTTTGAATCCGTATTTATTCTCCCTGGATTCACTTGTATTAAAACATACGAAGTTGTAAAATGTTCATGAAGCCAACGGTATCTGCTTCCGCAATTGTTATCAATAGCCATGTTTCTAAAAACGAAGGGGGGTCTTGGTTTGTTTGTTACAAACATTTTTTAAAAACAAATTAAAAATGCGTCATTCAAAGATACTGATGCAAAATATTCTGCTGGGCCGCACTCAATCTTTAAAATATTAGCATCCGATACTCTTGACATTTCTGTGACTCAGTCTGACGCCTTTCAAGTTAAAGGTGAGGATCCATTGGCTCCAATATTCTTAACCATCTCAATTAAAAAGGAATACATCCCGAAAGTGTGTTTAGTCATCCGATGCAGTTTTATCAGAACCAGTTAAACTTTGCTGTGATTTGGCATCAATGGGTGTGGAGTGTCGTCTTATGCTGATATTTAAATCATCCTGATCTTTGGTGAGGTCAGTGTATAGATTTCATTTTTATTTACACCTTCAGACCGTAATTTTGAACTGGAAACTGCAAGCTACATTAACAAATGACATAACCGTTTATTCCATTCTGCAACAGAATAGAAATGAAGGCTTTGTGAAAGGTCTGTTAACGAATTCAAATATTTAACATCAAGCAGACTTTAGACAAAAGTTGGACTCTGTAATTCATGGCCTTAGGCACCCCTTATTTTTGGGGCGTGCACAGAAAGTATAAATATGACTGGAATCCTCCTTACACATCTTTCTCTTCAGGCACAGCTGCTTCCCTCGGAGGTCCATGAGCAAGAGCAACATAAAACATGCATGGAGACATTTATATTAGACACTTCTAATCGGACTAACTAAAGGGGAATTAGAGCGATAAACGACTCTATTCGTACTTACGTTTGGTGTTTGCTAGGTTGCAAAGACAGGACAAGGTCAAGCATAAATGATCTTCTACTGGTTTTGATCACAAAAACATACTTAGCAAATTTAGAGGACGCCATTAATTCTACAGTTGATTTACTTCAAGAATTAAAAGGTACCAAAATGGTTTTCAATACGCAAGATAAAAGTTGACTTTGCTGTTGGCGCTGGTTTTTCATGCTGCTTCTGGACCTCGACTCCAGATGGAACAATAATAAAACTACAATAATGAATCCTTGTGGCAGGCAATGAAGACAGTCGGAAAAAACGAAATAAATTTCTGTGCCAGTTAATATTGCAAGCGAGTAAACCAAAACCCAAGAATAAGTATCCAATCCCCGAGGCCCAAAAGCCCGAAGGTCGTTGAAGACCACGAAAGTACACAAGTAAAAAAAAATTATGACCAGGTATATGAAAAGAAGCACTTGTTTTTGGGTTAAACTGGCCTAGGTATTACTCTTCTTTATTTTACTATCGAGTAACAACTATTAGAGAACTAATGCCTAATTGTCAGCCATAAGCCAACTACTTGCCTGCAGTAGACAAAAGCCCGCTAAACAATACTTCCTAATGTATACCAGGGTAAAGAGTTCTTTAGCTTTACCAGCTAATTTTTTTAATAAACTGCAAGGCAAGATGATCAAGCTGTTTTTTTTACCAGGATTTATCAGTGGGGAGGGGCGATGGTGGTGGAGGCACTGGGACTTTGACCTCCGGCGCCGGTAATAGCCATCACAGTGTACTTATTGCAATCATAAGGCCGTTATACGCTTGCTAATGTGCATCCCTGCCTCTCTAAGATCGTGTTCTTATTCATTCTGCTAGTGTTGTGTTTCATATAAATTTCTTTGGATCTTTCTCTTATTCTGCTCATTGAGTTCGTAAGTTTCTCGGTTAGTAGGCCACGTTCTAGTCTTGGTGATCTCTCTTGTTCAAGATCTTTTAGTCTTTGGGTTAATTCTTTCTTTTAGATTCATGCCCTAAGTTGGCGTCATCAGCACAACGAGTTTTTTCTTTGTTCTCTTTTTTTCTGCTCATCTATTTCACTGTTTTGCTAAATTGTTTGTTAATTGCCTCTGATGCTTCCAAGCTTGATCAAGGGCCGCCTATTTCTGATGGGTGCGGCGGGTGTGTATAGGTTTTTATGCTGTTTCTTCTGAAAAAAAAACTGGTTTCTGCTTGCATTACTTGTCTGCTGTTTGATTAAATCTTGAAGTTCCATGTTTTGTATTTGGCTATCTGTTGGGAGTTCTTGTTGTTGTTTTGAAGTTTACGCAACTGCCTCCGCTCTTAATTCGGTCTAACAATGCCAAGCGATTTTGATCGGCCACTCTAAGTCTTTGTCTTAATGGTATTTTCAGCTACAAACTTTTGATGGGTTCGTTTATCTGTAAGCGAACAAGTTGTCCTTGATCGTTTTTCACAAACAAATGGCTTTTTTATTACATCAAAATCAATAGGAAAAATCGGGGAGGTCATTGGCCTAGACATTTGTAAAATGAGTCAACCCTTACTCTAATGTTAAGTCATTGCAACAGTGAGGTCGTTGAGCGATGCTGTATCAAAGAGCCGTTTCAACTCATGTCGTCTCCAAGATCAAACATCATAATCTTCTTCACCTTCAAGGCCTGCCATGTTTTATTTATTTAATTAACTTTTTATTTTGTTTTTTATAAAAAAATGTCACAAGTATATGGCTCGATTTTGACCGCATAGAAGACTGAAAGAGCCCTTTGGCGTGAGGGAAATAGGGAATATTACTGTTCCAAATAATCCATCTACTATTGATGCGGATCAAATTCTTACTGTCAAATTTCAGACTAGGAGCGGAATGAAAGTGGTTGTGCCAGGGCTCTGCGCGTGCTTTACTTTCAAAAATGAACTTCGCTTCAACAACAGACCCAAACAGGACGGTTGTTACAGAATCTGGGGCGGGCAAATCGTTAAGAGAATTTCTATATAAAATTGAGGGGCAAGAAATATTTTCTTTACATATGCAGACATATTTTTAGCTATTCTGATCTATTGGCTAACCGCGATGAAAGGGCTGATTCTTGCGTTACAAGGATCGAAAATGAAGAATGGCCCTAAAAATAGAATAGGACGCCGCAAACGCTAAAGACGGCACAAGGTTTGTAGCCGTATGTTATGCGTATGGAAATCGCTTTTTCATGCCCCTAGTTTTGGAGTTGTTTAAAAGGCATGCCCATACTTTCACGGAGCATTAAAGACAGATTGTCATATGAACAACTTTTAATGACCACAAATATGTTATTATATCTACAGACACCGAAGCAAGTACAGCCGTTTCTGGCATCTGTTTAGAGTCTTGACGTTGTTAGAACCTGACTAGGGAGGATGATCCAGCAACATTATCAGTCAAAATTAGCATTATATTACGAAAAGAGTGATTATCATTCTAAATATCCTAAAAGCCAAGGCAGACACTATATGAATTTCAGTTTTGTTGCACAGCAAGATCGCTTAAACTTTAAGGTTTTTTTATTGCTGGGGGAAGATGATAAGGACCATTCGAAAGACAAACTGAAATTTTTTAATCCTAAAATAACCAAAGTGACTGTACAATTGAGGGTAGTCTAACCAATCTACGATAGGCGGGCTTAAAACCTTATCAGCATTTTGATGAAATACGGAAAACTGTTTGGAGGTGGGAGGTGTAGAATCAACAGTTGACCTTGTGTCTAAGATCTACATCTTCACAGCGTTAGACTTGATCATTATTTAACAAACGAAAATACGGTTTATGGATTGACCTAAGGTCAACAGAGGATAAAAGTTACATGGAGCGGGAGAATAATGTTACGAGACATACTAAACATTCAAATTGATAAGAAAAAGATGTCGATTAAACACTTAATGTATTTTTGTTTTTATTACTTGATGCGCAGAACTGAATATTCAGATAACAGCTTAGTAAATATTTACTAATACTAAATTATTTTTATTTTATAAAAAAAAGCATGTCAGTTCAGCATTATCCAAAAGTAAAGTACCTACAGCGCCAGAGTTGCACAGGTGAAGAGATAGCCCACGGCATAAAAAAAACCTTTAGATTAACCAACATTACAAAATGCAACATGTACTAGAGCAGGACCTTTCAAAAATACAGCAAAGCCAAAACGAAGGTATTTCTGCTGCCTTTCAAACTGCTGTTACCTATGTTAATACTGGAGCATCGGACTATAAGTGCTCTATCAGCAGGAACGAGTGTGGTCTCTTAGCACAGGCATAGGCCGCACCGCGCTTTACTCTAGGCGGGTTTGTCTTTAGCCTCTTGGCCTATGTTCATTAGAGGTAGTGCTGCTAGCAAAAAATAAAAAACTTAAACTTCAAAAAGCACACAGCTATGGTTAAACTAATAAAACAGCTTAACTTAGTTCTTTAAGCTGTTTATAATAAAGACTCGCTGACTCAAACATCAGGATGAAAAAAAAAAAATTAAAAAAAAGAATTTAATCGTTTACAGGCCATTTTTGATGACTACAAAAAGACAAAGTTTGATTTCAAGAAAGGCGAGGAACAAACTTCTTTCAACAGCCAGACAACCGTGCAGATTTAAAAGAAATGCTTAAAAAAAAGTAAAATCGAAACATTAACTCTGTTCCCTAAACAGATCACATTAACATACGCCAAAGGGTGTTTATACTTTAGTTTATGAGTCTAAACACAAAAAGACCGTTGATATGATTAATTATTTTTTTTAATTTAAATAAATATTTTGAGTTAGAAAAGAAACTCAACATGGATCAGATTTGTTCATTTGCCTTCATTATTGTCAGGTCGGATGGCGCTCATTCAACACCAGAATTATATAGAGGACCAAATGCGGCTAGAAGATTTTTACAGCGCATGCAGCAATGTGCGTAATGATTGTTCTAATAATCTGAATTTATCTGAAATCATAATGACGCCTGAAGACCAAGAACAGTATGACTCAGCCACACATTGTTGGATTTGTGGTTTAGAACTCAGTGAGGAAACAAATCCAAAGTAAGAGACCATGATCACATTAGTGGAAAGTTCAGAGGAGCAGCACACAGTAAATGCAATCTTCAACTAAAGTTTGAACCAAAGACATGGAAGCTGCCTGTATTCTTTCATAACTTGCGAGGTTACGACTCTCACCTTATAATGAAAGCAGTAACCGACTCCTTCAGGGTAACATGCATTGCACAGTCATCAGAAAAGTACATGTGTTTCACTTTAAATAACATGTCTTTTTATGACTCTATGCAGCACATGATGGGTTCATTAGAGGCGCTGGCTATGTCTTTAAAGTCCTGCCAATAACGGAAGAATATTTTGACCCAACTCTCGTTAGAAAGGCGTTTACCCTTATGAGTACATGAACAGTTGGGAAAGGTTTGGCGAAGATACACTTCCTCCTAAAGGCGCGTTCTTTTCTAGTCTTAGAGGAAAGGACATCAGCGATTCTGATTACCAACATGCTCAAGATGCGTGGCAGAAGTTAGAGTGTAAAACGATGGGAGACTATCATGACTCCTACTTAATGGCCGATGTATGTTTGTTGGCGGACGTCTTTGAAAATTATAGAAAGACCTGCATGAAACATTATAGCCTGGATCCCGCGCATTACATTTCTGCGCCCGGGATGAGTTGGGACGCTTTCTTAAAAGATACTGGAGTACAGATTGATTTATTGTCAGATTTACCAATGCTTCAGATGATTGAAAACGGATTGCGGGGAGGAATTAGTATGGCGTCGCATCATTACTGTAAAGCAAACAACAAATACTTAGACGACTATGATCCGAGTAAAAGGTCTAACTATCTCATGTATTTAGATGCAAACAATCTGTATGGATGGGCAATGGCGCAATCACTTCCATTACGTAACTTTAAAATGTACACAGAAGACAATCCGAAAAATATTCAAAAGGCATTAAAGTGGTTGAGCAGTTTGACGCCGATCAACAGCGGGGCTTTATTCTAGAAGTTGACTTAGAATATCCTCATGAACTCCATGACCTGCATAATGACTATCCGTTAGCAGCAGAAAGTCTAAAGATGAATCCAAGAGAGCCGCCTAAACTTGTGCCTAATCTTCGGGGCAAAAAAAATTATGTCTGTCATTACAGACTTCTACAATTTTATTTAAGACACGGTTGAAGTTGACAGCTGTTCATCGTATAATTGCTTTTGATCAAGAACAGTTCATGAAACCATACATCATGAAGAACACTGATCTTAGAACTAAATCCACAGATGCTTCAGAAAAAGACTTTTTCAAGCTGATGAACAACAGCTGTTTGGGAAAGTTTAGGGGAAAAACCCGCCAAGCTTTAAAGATGTAAGTTTTTGGGCCCTAAAGAGAACAAAGCAATTAAGCGGGCTTAAAAACCCTAATTATCAGGATTTTTAAAAAGTTTTCCCTGACAGTTTTTTGGGCATAATGATGAAAAAAAAGAAAGTCAAATTAGAAAAACCCTGTTTTTTGGGGTTTTTACCTTTTTAGAATTATAAAAGCTTTTGGGATGTTAAAAATTTCTTTATGACTATTTTAAACCCCTCGTACCCAGAGTCCGGATTTACTTTACACAGTACAAAATAGTTTTGTTATAGATATCCCTTTTAAAGACTCTATAAAAAACATGGAAATCGAAGTGGCAAAAGGGACATGGGGGATGGTACGACAATTGATTCCCCAAAGATTCCCCTTTGCTTTTCAATTAAAATAAAAAGGGTTTTGGGAAAAGATAAAGGGATGAATTATCGGGAAAAGGGTTGTCAAGGGGGTTTGGGTTGGTTTAAGGTCAAAAAATGTACGGATTTCGAGCCAGGGGGGAAAACCATTAAAAAAGAAAAGGGGAAATTATCTCGCAGCGTTGTGCAGTAAAACATATCACATGAAAATTACAAAGAAGCATTGTTTAAACAATAAGACTTTTCCCCATGAAAAACGTAAAACTTCGATCTTTAAACTACATGAGATAAAAAAAACGGTTGTAACAAAAAAGTGTTTTTTGATTTGAAAAAAACCCCAAAAAAGTTGGGGGGGTTTTTTAAACCCGAGTTTTCATAAGGGAAAAGGGCATGGAGGGTGTAATTGTTTTTCATTCTTGGGTTTATATTTTTTTCAACTTTATCTATTAAAATCAAGGATTTGTTCATAAATTTTTTTTTAAACTTTTTCATGTTTGCTTGTGGTTCGAAATTTTTTTTTTTTTATTTCAAAATATTTTTTTCCCAATTTGGGGGGGTTTTAGTTGTAGGTGATTGGATGTTTTTGAAAGCATTGATTAATCCTCGAAAATGTTCCCCCAATAGCATTCCCCGCATCAAAAAATCCCGTATCAATTTTTCCCAAGGTCTCTTCCCCTTTTCCCTTCTTTTTTCTTTCTGTGCTTCCTTTGAGCTTCCATTTTTAAATCAAAAATATTTTCGTAAAACAGTTAAGCAACTTGGGAAATGTGTTGGGGGGATTATTGCGTTTTCCTTCACAAAAAATTTTGAGGAGCGGGGTTTTTTTGTTTTGTGTTTAGTTTTCGTAAAATAATACACGGGGGGAAAATTTATTTTTACAATTTTTTTTAAATTTTTATGGTCAAACTCCAAAAAAAAGGATCGGTTGCCCTGATGCGGGGTGGGTCCCCTTTCCCCTTCCCCCGGTAAATTTAAAAGGGACCTTTCTTTTTAAAACCCCAAAAGGTAATTTGTTTGTGGTTGGGATGGAAAATTTCAGCAAATTTATTGTTTTTCTTTTTATTGTTGTACTGGTTTTAGGCCTTTAAATTCTTCATTATTCTTGCGCCCCAAAAATTTAGGGGGAGTCTTCTAAACCCCTTCTGTTTTGCGGGGAATTGGGCAAAAAAGCTTCTGTGTTAGGTAGGAAAAAAAGCTTTCAGCTAATGTTTGTTAAAATTTTCAACTTAAAAAACCTGTGATCTGGGAAACTCCCGGAAGCCTTTTTAAAGGTAACTCTATGTTTTAAAAATAATTGATTCACTTGGCCTTTTAAAATTTTTTCCCCTTTATCGACTTTAAACATGCGAGGATAAGGTTAGGGGGCCCTGTTGGTATTTTAGTTGTATGGCGACGCAACAGCAGAAGCATCTTTTGTGTTAATGGTTCCGCATTTTTGTATTTAAAGCTTGTCTGTGTGGGTGCGTACAAAATTTTTTTTTTGTCTAAATGTACAGGGGTAAATATAGAAGCCCATTTGTGGGTGTCTTTTGGGGTTTGTATTGACAAAGTGTGGTCTCTGTTTTGTTAGTGAGGAAAATAAATTTGCCAATCGTTGTTTAGATAAATTCCTTTGTGTTTGTTCATGACCCCCGGTTTGGCTTGCTTTTTTTTGCTGTGATTCCCTTCCCAATACCCTTTTGGGTAATGATTTTGTTCATTTTTTTTCACCCAAATATTTGTCAACAAAATACACGTGGTATTCCCAAAGTAAAAAACGCGATTTTTGCTCTTTTGTTTTTTGGGGGTTTTGAAAAAAAGTATGAATTTTGGTGGGGGAATGTTCGATTGGTTTGTTTTTAAAAGTAATATTCTTTTATTGCTGGGTCCCTTTTAATGTGTAAGCTGATGCCCTGTTTTTTAGTGTGTTATAATAAAATCTAATGCTCATTCTTGCTTTTCATAGTTATCTTGTGCGTGCTAGTTGCTCCATGCTTTGTTATGTCTTTTTCTCTCGCCCTATCCGTAGTTTATAAACGCGTAATTATTCGTAAAGCAAAGGGATTCACCACAGCGCGCATCTCATTACGAGTGAAACCATTTTTTTTAAAAGTATTTTTTTTTTTAATTTATACTGTCTGGAATTTTTCCTTGTTGACTAGAAAATCTTTCGTGGGAAAGAAACTGCAATGATAGCAATTAGCTTTGCGAAACCTCAAAGTTTGTTTGCCAAGATTTTGTGGTTTAATTCTAACAAGCTTTTACCAAGCTTTTTTCCATACTTTGGCCCCCCAAAAACCAGTGGTATACAAGGTTGGCAAAAGTTTTTCAGCGTCATTTTAAAAAAAAAAAAATAATTTAATTAATAAAAACATGAACACCGATGATTATTTAAATTCCCGAATTATGATTACAAAAGACCAGGTTGATGACAAGTATAAGCCCAAAAGGAAAGGTATTTTTGGGGCATGTGGAAAAAAAAAAAGTTCCTGGAATGAATTTGCTTTACAGATTCAACGATGTCGCCGCAAGACATTTTAAAGTTCATAACAGATATGAAGCGCAACTGGGATCAAGAATGGTAAAAGTGTCGGGCAAACGGTTCTTATTTTGTACAATAAATAGTCAGTAGATTTGCCCCCATTGATTTGAACAAGATCTTAGTTATGTTTTAAAACGCAGATCCAGTTTTAACTAAGTCATTAGAGTCTTAGGGTGTGATTTATACTACAGTTTTGGGAAACATTGTTATCGCCGTTAATCATGGGTTAATTACTTTTAATCATATAGATTTTATTTCCCTTCAAAATGAAACGAGCCAGAAATCAGCAGAATCAGAAAACACTGAATCAGGAAAAATTGAATCAAGTCGAGAAAGTGACCAGTTTAAAAAACCTCATCCCGGACGCATTGCAGCAGGAAAAATTAGCAGAGTGGGAACAGACAAAAAAAAATAATGTTACAGAATATACTCATCATGAAAACATAACACCCCCAACGCCACGAACAAGTTGATTCAATGCCAGCTATAAAAACTCCATGGATTCAAGGGCCCCAAAGTCTTCATGGAATATTGAACTTAAAAACTGTTTCCATTTTTTGCGGTCCTTGCTGCTGCTGGGGGCGGTTATTACGGTTATAAAATTATACACAATGGCAACAAAAACAAAAGAAATTTAAAACAACCTGAACCACTAAATACAGAAAAAAGACAACGCACGCCAAACCGCCAATAACAAAACATCATTTTGATCCATTTTTAATGCAATAAAATTTTAAAAATTTTTAATAAAAATAGAGCATTGACGGATTATTATTTGTTTAAAATGATGGAGTTTAATAAATAAGACATGGAGTCTATAAAGACATTACCATTTGACCAGAATTGTAATCAATGTGGTTGCTTAGGATGTAAGAACTTCATTAAGATCTATGCTGAACGATTTCGCGAAGAGGACGCCCGAGCAGACATCCTCAACGATTTACGCGTTTTTGAGGCGTGTGTGTATATATTAGACATTTCTATTTAAGATAAAAACTAGATTGTATTTTTTTTTGATAATTATAAGATAAAATTGAATAAGAACTTGGTTGTACTTAGAGGATGATTAGTTATGTCTTAGGATGACTTGAGTAAGAAATTGAGGATGGGCTTGGGGGATGACTTGAGGATAACTTAAAGACGACTTTAGTAAGAAACTTGAGGATGACTTAAGGCGACTTCAGTTAAGAATTAAAAGTTAACTTGGGATAACTTAAAGACGACTTAAGTAAGAACTTGGGGAAGACTTAGAAGTGACTTGGGGGACTTCGTTAAGAACATTAAAG
>CM031609.1:8816071-8833833 GCA_018398815.1 Conus ventricosus | reverse complement strand
TTCAGCCCTTCCCCTTTTTAACCCTTCCCCCCTTCACCCTTCCCCTTTTTCCCCCCTTGAGGTGGTTGAAGTTTGGCCATGGTGTGGGGAACACACCGGTGGGGCACCCCCCCAGGAAAAAGGACTCCGGGGAGGGGAGGGGGAACCGCCCACTCCCGGGGACGGGAGAAGACGGGGGAAAGGGGGTTGGAACTAAACCTCTCCGTACAAAAGACGAGGGAGGGGAGTCGAAGTCATATCTCCGGGAGGGGAGAAATCGAGGGGGCGAGATGATGTCTGAGAGAACAGGGAATCCTGAAAGGATGGCAAAGTCGAAATTTCAAATCAGGATAGCACACGGAGTGAGAGAATCATCTTTTTTCCGGGGTCGGAATTTTGTGGGCCAATTTTGGGAAAGGGCCCGTGACTTTATGAAGTCTTAAATTTGAGTTAGTTTGCCTCTCAGGGGGGAAAGAAGCTTCATGTATAAAAATTTGTTTAAAAGGGTTTTGATGTGATTTAGTAAAGTGTTTTCCCAAAGGAGAGGGGGAGAAGAAAAAACATTCGGTAGTGCCCTTTTTTGGGTTTGGAAAGATTGCGGGGCGTAGGGGGAAATGCTTCATGAATGCCCGGGTGCAAAAGTGACATTTGGAAACAGGAAAACCCCCCTTATGTTTAAAAAAAAAAATTTTATTCACTGGCCTTTAAATTCTTTTCCACATCGATTTTGAATCATCCCAGGATAATTTAAAGGGGCCTCGTTGGTATATCATTTTATAGCAACAGCAACAGCAGAAGCACTTTTTTTGGTGTTGGGGGGTTTCCGCATCTTTGTATCTTGAAGCAGTAAATTGACGGTGAGTGGGGGTTTCCCTTAAAATTTTTTTCCGTCTAATCGTATCAGAGGGAAAATTTATAGAAGGTCCTTTTTGATGGGTGTCGTTTGGTATTGTTTTTGAAAAAGTGGGGTCTCTTACGCTGGGGGCGGGAAAAATTTTTTTAAAAACGCTTTTTTAAAAAACCATTCCTTCGCGTTTGTTCACGATTTCCCGGGCGCGGGGCTTAGTTTTTTTATTGCTGGGTTTCCCCTTCCATTCCTTTTTGGCGAAAATAGATTTTGTTCTTTTTTTATTAAACCCAATTTATTAGTGCAACAAAATACACACGGTCTTTCCCAAAGATAACAAACCGTTTTCCCCTTGCATCTTTTGTTTTTCGGGGTTTGGGATAAAAGTCACAAATTTTGGGGGGGGCCCAATTTTCTCGTTTGGTTTTGCCTTTTCCAAAAAAATTTTTTTTTTATTGGGGGGTCAACGTCTTTAAATTTGTAACTGCATGTCCCTTTTTTTCGGGTGTGTTTTTTTTTAAAAAATTTTAAACTGCTCAATTCTCTGTTTTTCCCATAGTGATCTTGTGCTGGGGCTGGGTTGTCCCAGTTTTTAAAAATTTTTTTTTTCCCTCTGGGGCCGTCATCCCGTAGTTTCCCAAAACGTTTAATTACCCCGCTAAAAGCAAGCGCTTTCACCACACGCCCCCACATCTTTAAAGATTAAAGCCATTTTTTAAAAGTATTTTTTTTAAATTTTTTATACGTCTGGAATTATTCCTTGTTTAAAAAAAAGAAAATTTTTTGTAGCAAATGAAGTTGAAATAACAGAAATCATTTTGCTAGTCTTCAAACCCCTACTTGCCAAGATTTTCCCTTTAATTTTTTAACAAGTTTTTACCAAGCTTTGGGTGAACCTAAACTTACCCCCCAAATAACGGCAAAAATGGTATACGGGGGTTGGGCCAATATTTTTTTGGGGCGTTTCATTTTAAAAAATAAAAAAATTATAATTAAAAAAACTAAAACACCGATGCCTTTTTAAACCTTCCTAAACTTATGTTTTAACAAATAAACCGGGTTTGAGGGGGCAAGCTTTTTGGGCCCAAAAAAGGGAAAGGCTGAAAATTTTTTGGAAACATGTGGAAAAACAAAACTTTTCCCGGGAAAAAGGTTTCAGCAAAGAAAAATTTCAACAGAGGGCCGCCACAAGACATTATAAAGTATCATAACGGGTTTTATGAACGCAGTTGGGGCTAAAAGGGTAAAAGTTTTTGGGCAAACGTTAAAGTTTGTACACAAAACTATCGGAAAATTTGCCCCCCATTTTTTTCTGAACAAATTTTATGTATGTTTTTAACGCAAAAAACCCCCATTTTAAAAACAAAGTCATTAAGGTTCTGGTTTTGGGATTTATACTCCCAATTTTTGGAAAAATTGTTATCCCCTTTAATCAGGGTTTTAAATTATTTTTAAAAATCAAAGATTATTTTCCCTTAAAAAATGAACGAGTCGGAAAATCAGCAAACAAAAACACTGAATCAGGGGGGAAAAAAACCAAGCAAAAATCACCCAGAAAACACTGAATCAGGGGGAAACCCCAGTAAAAGCATCCTCATAAATGGGGGGTTTAAAAGCAAAAAAAAAATTTACCCAAGAGGGAACAGAAAAAAAATTAATGTTACAATCACAAATTTAACTCAAATAAAAACATAACACCCCCAAACCGCCAGAAAAAGTTGATTAAAAATGCCACTATAAAAACTCCTGTAAACAAGGAAAACCAAAGCCCTTCATGGAAAAATTAATTTTAAAACTGTTTCTTTTTTTGGTGCTCTTCCCTGCTGTTTGGGGGGGTTTAAATTCCCGGTTATAAAATATAAAAACAACCTGGAAAAAACAAACCCAAACAAATCTCCACCAAAATACAAAAAGCCAACACAACAGCACGCCAGAAACCGCCAAAAACAAAAGTTTAATTTTTGATCCATTTCAAATGCAATAATATTTTAAAAAATTTAAATTTTTAAAATTTTTTTGAAAAAAATAGAGCATGAGGGTTTTATTATTTGTTTAAAATGAGGGAGTCAATAAATAAAAAACATGGATCTAAAAAAAGGGACATTACCATAGCCCAAAATTTAATCAATTTGGTGCTTAGGATTTTAAAAACTTCATTAAAAATTTTTTCCCGACCGTTTTTCGCCCCGGGGGAGGACGCGGGAGAAAGAAAACCTCAACGTTACGCGTTTTTGAAGCTTTTGGGTACTATTTTAGACTCTACTTTTAAGATAAAAACATAGTTGTATTTTTTTTTGATAAGATAACTTGAATAAGAACTTGTTTGGGGACAAGGATGACTTAGTTTTAACTTAGGTTACTTGAGTAAAAACTTTAGGGGTGACTTGATCGAGAACCAATTAAAAAACTTTAGGTGACTTTAATTTAAAAAACTTTAATTTAAAAACTTAATTAAGAACTTGGGGGACTTTAAATTAAAAAAAAATTAAAAAAATTTGGGGGAAATTTATCCAAAAACTTAAATTTAAGGGCTTGGGGCTCCCTTTGGGGGGACTTGGGGTGCCTTTGGGGAAGGGGTCAATGTTTTTAAAGTGGAAGGGGTTTCCAAAAAATGGGAAATTTCTAAAGGGCCACTTCTTGGGGGGCCCCTTTATTAGAACTTTAATTTAAAAAACTTGGGGGGACTTGGGGGGGACTTAAAGGGGAAAGATGTCAAGTGTTTTTAAAACCCGGGTACAGTGGGAAGGGGGCGTGGGATGTGTGTGGGCGTGAGAAGGGGGGGGAGTGGGTTGGGTGAAAAACAGAGCCTTTTTTTTCTTTGTGTAACACCACTTGGTGCAAGGGCGGGGCCTTGCGTTTTTTTTGGGGTTCATTGGCTCTTTTTTTCCCCAAAATTTCAAAAACAGGCCCCCAGGGGCAATTTTAAAAAAAGCCTGATTGAAAAAAACAAACAATTGTAAAAGTACACCCGGGGGCCGCCTAAAGGCAGCCTAAAAGTTGTAGCAGGGTGTTGGCGGGGCGTTGGCGGGTAAGGGGAAAAGCAGGGAAAAACAACAGCAAAAAAGTCATTTCATGAGTAAGAATGTTGGGAGCACTACTTCACAGCGGAACGTCCCCTATTTTTTTGTAACGAAAGTCTGAACTTGCCCGGGCTATACAAAGTGCATATTTTATTCTATCCACCGCTTTGAACAAAAAATCATTACATGGAAATAAGAAAGTTGGCAGGAGGAGGGGAAAACTTCACCGTGAACGGGCGTATTTTTTGTAACTGAAAGTCTGAACTTGCCAGGTTTTATAAATAGGCATATTGGGTTCTTTCCAAACCTCCCCGCATGAACGTTTTATTTACTGGGACGTAGGGGGCCCTTTATTTTGCATGGGTCTTTTTTCCCGAAACCCGCGCAAATTTTTGGGACTTGCAGCATGGCTTGATTCATTTAAACTTTCCCCAAAAAAGAAAAGAAAGGGGAAGGGCCCCAAACATAAAACCCGGGGTTAAACCATTAAAAAACACTTGCAACGGGCCCTAATTTTCGGGGTGAACATCGGAAAAAACCCGGTTTTTTTCTTTCCCAAACCCAAAAAGCCCATGTTTTTCCCCGTTTTCCCCCTTTTTTCCTTTCTTTTTTTTCCATTGGGTTTACCAAAACAAGAAGTTTTTCCAAACGAACAAATTAACAAGGACTGTGCAAACTTTTCCCCCCCTCAAATTTCTCATTTCCCTTTTTTTAGTCTTTCTACAATTTCCCGCTTTATTTGTTTTTTTTCAGAAAATATCTATCAGCAAAAGCTTCCTGGAAAAAAGCTGATTTTAATGTCACCATTTTCCATAAATAGTCAAGGAATTCTTTTGGGGTTGAAAGATCTGTTCTCCCTTTTTTTTTTCTCCTTTTTTTTTCTTTTTAAAAAATTGCTCAAAATTTCTTTTAAGGGTTCTTTGGGAAATCCCGGGGGTCCTTCCCTTTTAAACCTTTTTAATTTTTTCTGTCATTTTTTTAAAATAGTCTTGATTCTCTTGCCCAAAAAAAAACATTTTTTCCCCTGTCCCCCAATTCCGTGGGGTGTTGGCGTGGGGAACGGGAGTTTTGAGCTTGTTGGGAAAATTGTGCAAATTCCCCCCTTCCGCACCCAAAAATTTAATCTATAAAGTTGGGAAAAGGGATTTGTGATTCAAGAACTTTTTCTAACTCGAAACCACACTGTCCCTTTTGGAAAAAGCCCGCTATATTTTGTGCCATAAGCAAACACTTTTTCCCCAAAAAAAAAGCGCCACACACCCGCACAGGGACAAAAGCCCCCAAGTAAAAAAGGGAAAAAACAGCCTGCCCGGTTTCCAACGTCAACAACAGTGCCCGGGGGGGGATGTGACGTCTTTTTAAATATCACTGGGTTAAAAAACTTGACTTATGAAAGGGGAAAAGTTTAAAAAACATTTCTATATCTGTTTTACCCAAGCGGGAATGACTGAGGGAAAATCCTTTCAAAACCATTTTTAAAACTCCCTATTCAAAAACTGCAGCAATAGAAAACGTCGCTATTCCCTAACTGCGACGGCTTTACAAACCAACGGGGCATGAGTGGGGACCAATAGCTTGCTCTGATCTTTTATTTAAATCTCTGGGGGGTGCCGCGCTTTACTGCATGCCTTTTTTAAAAAAGCCCATAAGCCAAACCTCTCACCTGCAGTGTGAGTGTGGGTTTTATTTTAAAAATATTAAATTTTATTTTTAAAAAATTTAGAGAGCAGTTTTAAAAAAACTGAAAATTTTATTTCACATGAAAACAGAGGGTGCATTTTTATTTTAATGTTTTTCGTGAAAAAATGTTTTTAGAAAGATCAAAAAAACACAGGATTAAAACCCCAAAAAAAAATCTAAAAAGTTTAGTAAATTAAATATTAAAAAAAAGATAACCCTACACAGTAGTAATGTTTGTAGGGCCCTTATTTTTTTGGGTTTTTAAAGTCATGCTTATTAAAAACTGTAATAACCGCTTTTTGGGGTCGCCCCCCCAAGACCGCCAAGGCCCGGGGAGGGGTTTTAAATAGGGGAAAATGGAAAATCCCTTTTGGGGTCGCCCCCCGGGCGAAAACAGGGTTTAGGCTCCGCCCCAAAATGGTTGAGACCGGGGGGAGCCAAAAACGGCATAATACCCTTCTCTTTGTGTTGTTTTTTAAAATCGAACCTGAATTTTGGGGGAAAAAAAGGGGGGAAAAAAACGAAAAAATGGGAAAAAAACAGCCCTTTTCTGCAGCTCGCAAACTTTTTAACAAAAATGGTCGTGAAAGTTTTGGGGACTTTGTTTTTTCACAAGATTTCCACTTCTTTTTTTTCCTGTTGAATTATTTGTCACCCTGTTCAAAAAACCTTTCATGGCTCTTTTTCTTAAAAGCATCATTTTCTTCTTTTTTGATAATTTTCTAAAAAAAATAAACCCCTCGTTATTTTACTCTGCAATCACCTTTATTGTGACCCAGACGCAAAAAAGAAATTCCCCTTTCCCTTTCATGGTTTTGTGTTTTATTAAATCACACTGTGGGAAAATTTTTTCCCCCCCCTCCAAGACTCACAAGACCAATTTTTTCAAAAAAAGCAAGACGTTTCATGAGACCGGTGCTGTCAACATAAACTGGTCATGTCAAATTTTTTTGCCCCTCCCAAAGATTAATTTACTGTGCGAACGTAATCCTTGCAAACAAATCTTTAAACAACGGAACAAAAACTCCCTCACTAATTTTAAACCCAAAACCAAACAACGGGAACCAAAATCTAATGAAAATTCTATCCATTTTAAACCCAGTTCACACACACAAACACCCACAAAGGCACAACACCTACGCAAAATCTTATTTTCCGTGCTGAATTTTTGTCTGAATTTTGTGGCCAATGTGGTGAGGCCGTGACTTTATGAAGTCTTGAGTGAGTTAGTTTGCCTCTCAGTGGAGAGAGCTTCATGTATAAAATTTTTTATAACGTTTTGATGTGATTTAGTAAAGTGTTTTCCCGAAGGAGAGGGGAGAAGAAAAAACATTCGGTAGTGCGCCTTTTGGTTGATTGGAAAGATTGCGTGTGCGTATGGAGTAAATGCTGTCATGAATGCGCGTGTGCAAAAGTGACAGTGTGACAGGTAACTCTATGTTTTAACAATAATTGATTCACTTGGCCTTTAAATTCTTTTCCATCATCGACTTGAATCATGCGAGGATAAGTTAAGGGCCTCGTTGGTATATCAGTTGTATAGCAACAGCAACAGCAGAAGCACTCTTTTGTGTTAATGGTTCCGCATCTTTGTATCTTGAAGCTATGTCAATGACTGTGAGTGCGTACTTAAATCTTTTTCGTCTAATCGTATCAGAGGGTAAATATAGAAGGTCCATTTGATGGGTGTCGTTTGGTATTGTGTTGACAAAGTGTGGTCTCTGTATTCGTCTAGGTGCAGGTAAATAAATTTGCCAAATCGCTTGTTTAGATAACCATTCCTTCGCTGTTTGTTCACTGACTCCCGCTGCTTGGCTTAGCTTTTTTATTGCTGTGATTCCCTTCCAATATCCTTTTGGCGAATAATAGATTTTGTTCATTTTTTATTCAGCCAATATTATGTGCAACAAAATACACGACGGTCATTCCAAAGATAACAAACGCGATTTCTTGCATCTTTTGTTTTTCTGAGGTTGATAAAAGTCACTGAATTTTGGTGGGGGCAATGTCTCGATTGGTTTGCCTGTTACAAGATAATATTCTTTATTGCCTGTCAACGTCTTTAAATGTGTAAGCTGCATGTCCCTGTTTTTTCAGTGTGTTATTAATAAAATCTAACTGCTCAATTCTCTGCTTTTCATAGTGATCTTGTGCTGCGGCTAGTTGCTCCACAGCTTTGTTATGTCTTTTTCTCTCGCCGTCATCCCGTAGTTTACTAAACGCTTAATTACTTCCGCTAAAAGCAAGCGCATTCACCACAGCGCCGCCTATCATCATTACGAGTGAAGCCATTTTTTATAAATGTATTTTTTATTTACATATTTATACTGTCTGGAAATTATTCCTTGCTTAACTAGAAAATCTTTTGTAGCAAATGAAGCTGTAATAACAGCAATCAGCTTTGCTGAGTCTTCAAAGCCTAGCTTGCCAAGATCTGCCGGTTTAATTCTTAACAAGCTTTTACCAAGCATTGTGTATCCTATACTTAGGCCCCCAATAACGGCAGAATGGTATACAAGGTTGGCAATAGTTTTTTCGGCGCTCATTTTAAAAAATAAAATAATTATAATTAATAAAACATGAACACCGATGATCTATTAAACCTTCCTGAACTTATGATTACAAATGACCAGGTTGATGAGCAAGCTATTATGCCCAAAAAGGAAAGGCTGTATTCTTTGGCAGCATGTGGAAAAACAAAACATTCCTCGGAAATGAATTCAGCATAGAACAGATTCAACAGATGTCGCCACAAGACATTATAAAGTATCATAACAGGTATGAAGCGCAGTTGGGGTCTAGAATGGTGAAAAGTGTTTGGGCAAACGGTTCTTAGTTTGTACACTAAACTAGTCGGTAAATTTGCTCCCATTGATTTCTGAACAAGATTTTATGTATGATTTAACGCAAGATCCAGTTTTAACAAAGTCATTAGAGTCTCTAGGATGTGATTTATACTACAGATTTGGAACATTGTTATCGCCGTTAATCATGGGATTAATTACTTTTAATCATATAGATTTTATTTCCCTTCAAAATGAACGAGTCGGAAAATCAGCAGAATCAGAAAACACTGAATCAGGTGGAAAAGTAACCAAGCCAGAAAATCATCAGAAAACACTGAATCAGGTGGAGACCAGTGAAAAGCATCCTCATCATGGGCGTGTTAAAGCAGGAAAAAAATTAGCAGAGTGGAACAGACAAAAAAATTAATGTTACAATCACAGAATATAACTCATAATGAAAACATAACACCACCAACGCCAGAAAAAGTTGATTCAATGCCAGCTATAAAAACTCCATGTGATTCAAGGGCACCAAAGTCTTCATGGAATATTGAACTTAAAACTGTTGTCATTTTTGGTGCTCTTGCTGCTGCTGGGGGCGGTTATTACGGTTATAAAATATATAAACAACGCTGGCAAAAACAAGAGCCCAAACAATCTCCACCACTAAATACAGAAGCCGAACACAACAGCACGCCAGCACCGCCAATAACAAAAGATAATTTTGATCCATTTCAAATGCAATAATATTTTAAAAACTTAATTTTAAAATTTTTTTGATAAAAATAGAGCATGACGGATTATTATTTGTTTAAAATGATGGAGTCAATAAATAAAGACATGGAGTCTATAAAAGACATTACCATAGACCAAATTGTAATCAATGTGGTGCTTAGGATGTAAGAACTTCATTAAGATTTATGCCGACCGATTTCGCGCAGAGGACGCTGAGCAAGACATCCTCAACGATGACGCGTTTTTTGAAGCGTGTGTGTACTATATTAGACATCTACTATTAAGATAAAAACATAGATTGTATTTTTTTTTTGATAAGATAACTTGAATAAGAACTTAGTTGTACTTAGAGGATGACTTAGTTATGATCTTAGGTTGACTTGAGTAAGAACTTGAGGATGACTTGATCGAGAACTTATTAAGAAACTTGAGGTGACTTAATAAGAACTTAATTAAGAACTTAATTAAGAACTTGGGGTGACTTGATTAAAAACTTAATTAAGGACTTGGGGTAACTTGATCAAGAACTTAATTAAGGACTTGGGGCGTCTTGGGGTGACTTGGGGTGACTTAGGGTGAAGGCGTCAAGTGTTTCAAAGTGGAAGGTTGCCAAAAAGTGGAATTACTAGGACCACTTCTTGGGGCGACTTGATTAAGAACTTAATTAAGGACTTGGGGTGACTTGGGGTGACTTAGGGCAAAGATGTCAAGTGTTTCAAAGCTCGGCTACAGTGGGAGGAGTGCGTGCATGTGTGTGGGCGTGAGAAGGGGAGGGAGTGTGTGTGGTGTACACAGAGCTTTATTATTCGTTTAGTGTAACACCACTTGGTGCAAGACGGCGCTTGCGTTTTTGTGATTCATTGGCTCTTTTTGTCGCAAGTTCAAAGCAGCCACCAGGTGCATTTAACAAAAGCCTGATTGAATAAAACAAGACAATTGTAATAAAGTACACCCGGCGGCCGCCTAAAGGCAGCCTAAAAGTTTGTAGCAGGGTGTTGGCGGAGCGTTGGCGGGGTAGAGGTGAAGAAGCAGGCAACCACAACAGCAAAAAAGTCATTACATGGAGTAAGAATGTTGGCAGGCAGGCTAGCGTTCACGCGTGAACGTCGTATTTTTAGTAACTGACGTCTGAACTTGCCAGGTCTATACTATGTGCATATTGATTCTATCCAGCCGTCTTTGAACAAAAAAGTCATTACATGGAGTAAGAATGTTGGCAGGCAGGCTAGCGTTCACGCGTGAACGGTCGTATTTTTAGTAACTGAACGTCTGAACTTGCCAGGTCTATACTATGTGCATATTGATTCTATCCAGCCGTCACGCATGAACGGTTCTATTTACTGGGACTGTAGGAGCTCGCTTGATATGCATGGATCTTGTTTCCAGAACTGCGCAAATTTTGGCACTTGCAGCATGGCTTTGATTTCATTTAGCTTGCCAAAAATGAAACGAAAGGGAAGGCCTACAGCATAAAACCCTGTGTATCCATAAAGAACACTTGCAACGGCACGTAATTTTCGTGCGTGAACATCGGAATACCCGGTTTTTTTCTTTCAACCAAACAGCCCATGTTTCCTTCGTTCTCCCTTCTTTCCTTTCATTTTCCTGCCATTGTTTACACAAAATCAAGAAGTTACCAAACTGAACGTAAATTAACAAGGACTGTGCATCTTGCCTCCTCAAATTTCTCATCCCTTTTTGTAGTCTTTCTACAATTTCAGCTTCATTTGTTGTTTCAGAAAATATCTGATCAGCAAAAGCTTCTCTGGAAATAGCTGATTGAATGTCAGCCTGATTTGCCATAAGATAGTCATGTAATTCTTGTGGCGTTGAAAGATCTGTTCTCCTTTTTTTGTCTCCTTTCTTTTCTTTTAAACAATTGCTCAAGCTTTCTTTTAGGCTTCTTTGGCAAATCCGCGGTCCTTCCCTTTTAATCTTTTCAATTATTCTGTCATTTTTTTAAAGTAGTCTTGATTCTCTTGCAAAATAAGCATTTCTTCCTCTGTCCACAATTCCGTTGGTGTTGGCGGTGGCAACGGGAGATTTTGAGCTTGTTGGAAAGTTGTAGCTGATTCATGTCTTCCGCACCCAAATAATTTAATCTATAAAGTTGTTGAAAAGGTATTTGTGATTCAAGAACTTTTTCTAACTCAGAATCCACACTGTCTTCTGAAACTGCAGCTATATTTTGTGCCATAAGCAAACACTTCTCTCACAGAAAAAGCACCACACACCTGCACAGCACAACGCCACCAAGTAAAATGAAAAGACAGCTCTGCCTGGTTGCCAACGTCAACAACAGTGCTGGGGGCGGATGTGACGTCTTTTTACTATCACTGATTAAATCTTGACTTATGATAGGAGAATGTAAGAAACATGTCTATATCTGTTTTACCTCAGGCGGGAATGACTGAGCAAAATCCTTTCAACCACTTATAGAAATCTCGCTATTCAGAACTGCAGGCAATAGAAATCGATCGCTATTCATAACTGCTGACTGGCTTTACAAATCCAACGTGCATGAGTGGAGACCACTAGCTTGCTCTGAATGCTTCTATTGAAATCTCTGGGGAGTGCCGCGCTTCACTGCATGCCTTTAAAAAACAGCCTGCATAAGCCAATCTCTCTCACCTGCAGTGTGTATGTGTGATTTTATGTCAAAAATATAATTCAGTTTTAAAAGACTTTAGAGAGCAGTTAAAAGACTGTAGTTTTATTTCACATGAAAGACAGAGATGCATTTGATGAATGTTTTGCGTGAAAATGATGTTATTGAGAATGATCAAGAAAAACACAGGATTAAGCAAAAACTAAAATCTAAAAAGTTTAGTAAATTAGTATTAAAAACAGATAACCCTACACAGTAGTATGTTTGTAGGGTCGTTATTTTTTTGGTTATTAAAGTCATGCTTAGTAGAGAACTGTAATATGCCGCTTTTGGAGTCGCCCGCCCGAGACCGCCAAGGCCCGGGTAGGGTTTTACTAGGAGAGAATGGTATTATGCCGCTTTTGGCGTCGCCCCGGTCGAAAACAGGTTGAGGGCTCCGCCCGAAACTGGTTGAGACGGGGTGAGCCAAAAGCGGCATAATACCGTTCTCTTTGTTGTTGTTTTAAAGTCGAACCTGATTGGGCGAATAAAGGAAAAAATCGAACCAGTGCAAAAATACAGCCCTTAGTCTGCAGCTCGCAAACTTTGTAACAAAACATGTTCGTGAAAGTTGGGTACTTTGTTTTATCACAATGATGCCACTTCTTATTTTTCCTGTTGAATTTATTTGTCACCCTGTTCAACAACCTTGCATGGCTCATCTTCTTAATGCATCTTCTCTTCTTTTATGATAATAGTCTAAAATTGTAAACACTATGTTATTTAGACGTCTGCAATCACCTTTATGTGTGACGAGACGTCAAACAGAATTCCTTCCTTGCATGGTTCGTGTGTATTAAATCACACTGTGGTAAAAGTCTTTTCCCCCATCCAAGACTCAGCAAGACCAATTTTGTCAAAAAAAGCAAGACGTTCATGAGACCAGGTGCTGTCAACATATCTGGTCATGTCAAATTTTTAGCCGTCAACGATTAATCACTGTTGCGAACGTGAATCCTTGCATCAAATCTAATCAGACGGAATCAAATGCTCATCACTAATTTTATCCAAATCCAATCAGACGGAATCAAACTCTAATGACTAATTCTATCCAGTTTAACTAGTTCACACACACAAACACACACACGCGCACACACACATACGCACACACACACACACACACACACACACACACACACACACACACACACACACACACGCACGCACACGCACACGCACACACACACACACTCACTCACTCACTCACGCACGCACGCGCGCGCGCGCGCGCGCGCGCGCACGCACGCACGCACGCACGCACGCACGCACGCACGCACGCACGCACGCACACACACACACAAACCCAAAGCAAATGAGATGCCAAATCAATTCACTCAAACTCAACCAAACCTAATCACTTCAAATTTCAAGGCCATTGTTGTCCAATCTCCATCCAGTGAAACCTGTCAGATATCATCTGGGTGTTGGCAGCTTCCTCCATATTTGCCTCCTTCTCCTCTTCACTGTCAGTAATTGATTGTCAAATTTATTGCTGTATTTTCCTTCTCTCTCTTTTGACTTTCTTTCTTTCCATCCATTTTGTCACCTCTTCTTCTGTCTGTCGGCCTGTCCGTCTGTCTGTCTGTCTGTCTGTCTGTCTGTCTGTCTGTCTCCCCCCCCCCCCCCCCCCCCCCAGCCTTCTTCTTTCTTTCCTTTCATTTGTTGGAGATACTGATGTGTTGAAAACTTGAGAATTCTAACTTGTTTTTGCATACAGCTCACATGCATGATTTAGCCCCATATCTAGGTCCAGAATCAATTAAAATCTTTTAAAAATAATTTTTTTTAAAAAACGTCTGCCATTCAAGACAGATAAAGTTGACAGCTATCAGATCTTCAGCCGCAACGGGAGTTGAGAGTTGTCTTCCTTTTCAATCCAGTTCTGGTCGACCCCTGATCAATACATAAAATGTTAATTCACACTTATTCTCCCCCTAGCACCTCTTACCCCAGTTCTCTTTTCTTTCACTTTTTGTTGTTGTTGTTTTTTTTGAGGGGTCCTTTCTCTGGCAGACAAGCAAGAAATGCGAAAAAAGAGAGAGTAGACCTACTCTGATGCATTTACAAGTTGAAATAGCATCTAGAAATACCCGTGTTGATTTATGTAAGTCGACACACCAAACATTACGTTTGTACACAGCAGTGTAACAGCGAGTGAGCCGCCCAGTTACCAATGGCAACGGTGACAAAGTTTATTCCGTCGTTGAAATGCAGTGCTGAAGACATCTGATACATGAAGCACATTCTGTGTGTGTGCGTGTGCGTGCGTGCGTACGTGCTTGCGTGCGAGCGTGCGTGCGTGTGTGTGTGTGTTTGTATGTCTGTGTTTCATTGTGCGTGTGTATATGCGCCCACGAGCACGCACACACGCACACGCACGCACGCACGCACGCACGCACGCACGCACGCACGCACGCACGCACGCACGCACACACACACACACACACACACACACACACACACACACACCTATCAACGCCCATCTTGCGCTGAAGTGGATGAAGAGAAGTGATTGCTCGTTCGTTGTTCATTGTCCTGAGTGTTGTGTATCTTGCCTGAAGAAGACCTAAGGACTGGTCAGCATGCAACCCCTGTCGGGAACTTGTCGCCACGCGGAAGTCGTCAATTCAGCTTTGTCTGTTGTTGTTTGTTTGTTTTTTGGCTTTAACTTCTTTTCTCTATGTATCTCTGTCTGTCTCTTTCTCCCACAATCTCCACCTCCAAATGCATTTTATTTATTTTTATGGGGTGTTTCTATGCCATATCCCAAATCGCTCATCGCGGAATGGTGTTTGAGCAGGGAGGGTACAAGGTAGTTCTGACTCATCCAGAATCACCTCCACCTCAAATTCAGAAACAACGAACTCTGGTCATGATTCAGCAACGATGGGGAAGTCGCTCTTGATTTGTTCCATGCGGGTGGGGGGGAGGGGGAGTTAGGGTGTATGCCCTTTCTCAACAGCCAGGGAGTGATTTCGAGCATGCAGTCACTACGGAACATCACACTGACGTCTTTGTTTAAAGAAAGAGGATCATGTTCCCTGTCCTGATCATGTGGCTTGGCCTCTCCAGTCCCTACACTGGGCAGTCCTCTCCAGTCCCTACACGGGGCAGTCCTCTCCAGTCACTACACTGGGCAGTCCTCTCCAGTCACTACACTGGGCAGTCCTCTCCAGTCACTACACTGGGCAGTCCTCTCCAGTCACTACACTGGGCAGTCCTCTCCAGTCACTACACTGGGCAGTCCTCTCCAGTCACTACACTGGGCAGTCCTCTCCAGTCACTACACTGGGCAGTCCTCTCCAGTCACTACACTGGGCAGTCCTCTCCAGTCACTACACTGGGCAGTCCTCTCCAGTCACTACACTGGGCAGTCCTCTCCAGTCACTACACTGGGCAGTCCTCTCCAGTCACTACACTGGGCAGTCCTCTCCAGTCACTACACTGGGCAGTCCTCTCCAGTCACCACACTGGTCAGTCCATGTGGTGGAAGGGGTGGCTGCCGCCACAGTGTGAACACTGGACCGGTCCTGTACAGGCTCTGTCGTGACTCACCGGGCCACCAGAACCCCACAATCCCCTCCCCAGAAACTTGCACTCAGAATCGACATCAATGAAGACACAGCGACGTATACATCTGAGAGAGAGAGAGAGAGAGAGAGAGAGAGAGAGAGAGAGAGAGAGAGAGAGAGAGAGAGAGAGAGAGAGAGAGAGAGAGAGAGAGAGAGAGAGAACGAACGAACGAACGAATGAACGAACGAATTTTATTTTCAGAGGGTAATGGAATAAGCATCACTGCTTTTTTACATCCAGCCCTCCGGGGCCAAAAGAAATTTAAGAAAGGAAAAGAAAAAAAAGAAAAATTGATTAATATAAAATAATGGTAAATAACTCTTAAATATGAAATATAAAAATACAAAAGGACACAAAAATCTATGTACAGAGGGAACACCGACAGAAGGTGTGGGAGACGGTGGGGGTGGGAGTGGGATGGAGTGGGATGGGGACAATTAAGAATAACAGGAGGGGGGATGAAAGTAAAGGAAGAACTGATAAGGAAAATGAAACATTTTCACAGAGCAGTTATTGGTACATCTTTGGGTATAGTGGTGTAAGATCAGAAAGATACATCAAGTACGTAAAAAGATTGGATTTAAACATACTAGGATTTGGTTCGTTTTTTAGTTTTTCTGGGATATTATTCCACAGCCAGCCCCCAGAATAAGCAAGGCTTGATTTGCATAAATTAATTGATGGAAAGGGAGATTTATTTTATGCGAATGTCGATGATCATTAGAAGTAAATATATTCATTAAATAGGAAGGGGCACTGCCGTGTAGTATTTTATGCATAAAGAGTGCTTTATTGTACAATAGTTTGGTCTTGAATGGAAGGATACCTGCTCGTTCATAATCAGGGTGTTCTAGCGAGGGTTCATCAATTGTTATTTTGACAGCTCTCTTGTATATACTAGTCAATGGTTTAAGCAACTTATTGTTAGCTAAATCCCAGAGTGTCGAAGCATAGTCAATATTTGATTGAATATAAGATTGAAAGAATAATTTTCTGGTGTGATAATCTAAAAAGTTTTTTATTTTCCTGAGCTGATACAGTTTTACGGCAAGATTTTTGGAAGAAGTTCTAAATGTTTCGACCAAGATAGATTGTTGTCAATTGTTATTCCTAAGACTCTGTGATTAGAAACCTCTTTGATTTTTTCATCACCAATATAAAGGATTGGCAAGTTTTCGGATACATTTTGACGTTTTTGCCTTGTTGTAATCAACATACATTTCGTTTTTTGAGGATGCAGAGACATGTGATTGAGTTGTGTCCATTTAACGAGAAGGTTGATATTTTTCTGAATGTCAAGGTAGACTTGCTGGGCATTAGAGTTATTAGTGTCAATAGTGGTATCATCGGCAAACATTTCACAATGCGAAGTCAAGGTTAATGATAAATCATTAATATAGAATAAGAACAGCAGTGGACCAAGCACCGAGCCTTGTGGTACACCAAAGTTATTGGGAATCAAAGTAGAATAACAATCATTTAATAATACTAATTGTTGCCTGTTGGAAAGGAAGGATGAAATGCGATTTAGAGTGTCCGAAGTTAGTCGATAAATAGTTAACTTTCTGAGCAAAAGTTCATGATTAATGACATCGAGGGCTTTGGCAAAATCCACGAAGAGTACTCCGGAAAAGTGTTTGCTGTTTATGTTTGAAAGCCATCGATCAACTATCTTAGTAAGAGCTGTTTGACAAGAGTGATTCTCTCTAAATCCGGATTGATTAGGATGTAGTAGATCGAATGTTTTGACATGAGACAGAGAGAGAGAGAGAGAGAGAGAGAGAGAGAGAGAGAGAGAGAGAGAGAGAGAGAGAGAGAGAGAGAGAGAAAGTTATTTGCAGAAAAGACGTGGTGGAAAATAGATCCTTTCCCATGGGAGAAAACTTCAGAGAAAAGCAAATAGTATTAGGAGGCATTAGGAATGACATAACACTTTTTGAATGAATGTTCTCCAAGATGTTTATGCTCATGTCATTTTGCTGCGAAGTGTAGTTCAGATCTTGCACATTTGGGCAAAATAATACGATACATCTTCACGGTTTATTTTAATATCTTAAGCTATGTGGTTTCAATGTAGACACATGAAGCCTGACTCTTGTATTAAAACAAGTGCATGGAACAGGATTTTTGATCCGCTAACGTATTGTGGAGGGTCGATGTAGTTGTCTGAATGTGAAATATAATGTGAATCGATCAAGTGACATTCTGTTGGTTTGGAAGTCTTGCATATGACATTTCAATCAACTTTGTTTAAAAGCGTGAAAAAAAGTTCCTAACATTTTTGACAAGGGGACTTTCCCAAACGTAGCTAAATCAGTATCTGCGTGATTTAAAACAAATACGTGACACCCAGTCATTTTCATTGCTATCGTAATGTCCAGGTCATATTCTGTATGCCTTATATGAAACATTATTTTTGTGCTTCCTAGAAATCTTTAGTCATTATCTTATGCAATTTCTACGGTTTTGGGTATGCAAAAGATCTCCCTGTTGTA
>CM031609.1:8798571-8803571 GCA_018398815.1 Conus ventricosus | reverse complement strand
AACAATCACCCCCAAAACCTTTTTTCTTATTCGAAAGTCAACAGCTAAAAATTGTCCTCTCACCCAAGACAGATACTGTCCAGCACGGTCTCAAAGGCTCATACGAAAACAAATATGTATCTCCTTACCAAAGCCATAAAAATGTTCAAGTCCTCCGCTGCGAATTGTGCAACAGGTTCTATGTAGTCGAGACCTCCTGCAAACTGAAGATTATGCGTCCGAGCTTCAATACCGTCGCCCCAACCCATTCGATTTGCAC
Organism: Conus ventricosus; assembly: GCA_018398815.1. NCBI lineage: Eukaryota > Metazoa > Mollusca > Gastropoda > Neogastropoda > Conidae > Conus > Conus ventricosus. The sequence goes on along the minus strand of CM031609.1, from coordinate 8,803,312 downwards.
TAGCATCCTAAACATAACATCAGTCGCAGGGTGAACGCTTTGAACGCATCATGCAGGATCTCATCTCAGACAAGGGATTCTTCGCCCGCTTCACGTCAACACCCAGAAATAGCCTGTCTACATATCTATTTACTGTCCAGTGCTTGAGACTCTGCATCTGTGTCTGTCTGTCTGTCTCTCCCTCTCTCTCTCTCTCTCTCTCTCTCTCTCGCTCCGTCTCTCTCTCTCTCTCTCTCTCTCGCTCTCTCTCTCTCTCTCTCTCTCTCTCTCTCTCTCTCTCTCTCTCTCTCTCTCTCTCTCGCTCTCTCTCTCTCTCTCTCTCTCTCTCTCTCTCTCTCTCTCTCTCTCTCTCTCTCTCTCTCTCTCTCTCTCTCTCTCAAGACGCACACTGCCCACAGCAGCACAATATCACTGCCAGCTTTGCATCTCTCTGTTTTCCCTTACATTCACAACTAGCATGTACCTGCCTCACATACACGTACCCCCTACTCCATTCTATCTGCCCACCCTCCTTTCTATTCTATTCTATCAAATAACAAGTACCTTGCAAAGCGTTATTTATTTACTTCACCTCCAGGGGGAAACACTGCGTTCTGAGAAGGACAATCTATGCGGCAGGAGGATGCAATAGTTTGGAACACCCTGACTTCAAGAGCTGGGAATCAGGGTATACTGGGGCGGCAGGAGGATGCAATAGTTTGGAACACCCTGACTTCAAGAGCTCAGAATCAGGGTTTACTGGGCGGCAGGAGGATGCAATAGTTTAGAACACCCTGACTTCAAGAGCTCAGAATCAGGGTTTACTGGAGCACTGGATGACTTGGAATGCACATCAGACCTTCCAGAATGGGAAAAAGCATCCAGAGATCACCTGGAAGAGTGCCATGAGACCAAAGATTGCATTCCACCCAGGTTCATCAAAACCTATGATTTGACTGAACTCATTGCCCCAAGTAAGAGAGAACACAGCAACCTCACATTTAAAAGAAAAAACTGAGAACGATCCCATTCTAGCCAGCAGCTGAGGGAATCTGGCTTCCAAGCCAAAAGTCCTCGCCGTAGAAGTTAGAGCCAAAAGTTTATCGGCTCATCAGTCTATGTTCTCATGAAAGAGCTTGCACATTCTGATACCAAAAAAGACTAGGTCTCTACAGGCAATTGACAAGGCAGCTGAAAAGAGTTCCAGCTGGATCTGGTCGAGGAGGAACAAAAATGAACTTCATAAGAGTATATTTCCCAACTTAGGAGAGGTGTCAAGCAGTGATGTTGGTAAGATATCCGTCTAAAAAGGCAAAGCTTGAAGAAGCTGGGGTTGTAAACATCGGCAGCGCCAGAAAAAAAACTCTGGCAGCAGAAGGGCATCTGGGAGTCATGATCTGGATGTGGTCCAGCCCCTTAGAGTGTAGGAGGTTCGGGGTCAAAACACTTGTCTGAGGGAGGAGGGGAAGATTCTATGAGACTTGTGCATATGAGGATTCTGTGAGACTTTGGGCTGTTAAACTCTTCCTGGTGTTTCTGCCTAATACATCATTTCACATGTATATATGACATGTTCCTTCTGAGGATTTATCTATCCATTGACTAATTATCATTGATATGTATACATGTATCTTTTCACTCCATATCTTTAATTATTATTGTTCATTTTATTTTTTCATCATCATCATCATCATCATCATCATCATCATCATCATCATCATCATCATCATCATCTTCATCATTATGACGTACTCTTTTTACCTCCCCTTCCTTCCTCCAAGTGTCTGTTACTGCAAGCACTGTGGTGCTGTGGTTAGCAAAGCAGAATCTTGGCTGAAAGGTTGTGGGCTCGATTCCCATCAGAACCGTCTTTATTTGTGGGATTGTTCTGCTCAAACCAGCTCTTACCAAGAAATCAGTTTGCTATGGCCCGATCTGAAAGGCTGGAACAACACGGTCGAATGTCATCTCCCTAATGGATGTGTCTTAAGGAATGTTACGCAAAATACCTGACCAACACTACGGCTGTCTGTATCTCTCGGGCCTGGTTGACTCTGGGATATATCTCTTGACTCTGGGATATATCATGAATGAACATGTGGAGTGCGGCCCAGTTATACAGTCTTAGACCAGAGTGGAGGTCCATAGCATCATCTTCATCATCTGTCATCATCCTCAACCTTATCGATCAGTTGAAATAAGTATCACCTTCTGTGATGCTTCAAGCCCTGTTCTCGTAGTGACCTCAGTGTTGATGTCCTCTATTAATCTGTGCTATTAAAGAGTTCGTCTTGACGTCGCCCATTCATGCAGATTGTCATCACATGGACGTGAGGGACCTTTCCAGAAGGGGCTGCTCTCTCCCACTGGTTCCGCGACAATTCAGTTCTTGCCATCAAAAGAGATTTCATTAGGCTGGATCAGAACAGGCATCACTGAGCATCACCAAAGTGACTCGGCAGCAGTGCAGTGTCTCGTCCGGCGGGTTGCCTCTTGACGACTTGATACTGACCGCTCCCTGTGGACTGCTAACGAGACAGACTGGAAGTGACACCATGCCAAGACACCAGCATAACGCTTACACTCTGCACTCTGCAGTGGGGTGTTCCTCGTATGTTGTAAGCACTATCAAACTCAAACTCTAATAGTTTCATTGCAAAGGCCACCGACCTATCTGCAATGAGGTCAAGAACAAGAGTAGAACACGCACGCGCTCGGTGCATATACTGAAAATTATGAAAGAAAATGTTTGCATAAGAAAATGTTCTTCCTGAAATTACTCTGGTATTTGTGTGTTAACTGATAACAGTTTCTCTCTTTGTTTTGGTGCTTTTAAAATGAACGTAGCTACAAAGCGAATTACAATTCTCTTTTCACTTTGCAGTAAAAGAAGCAATGACACTTGATGAACATGAGATAAATACTCAGAAGTGTAAAGCATACCTAACACAAATAAGGAGAAACAGAGATAGAGAATGAGACAGACAGATAGACAGACAGACAGGCAGACAGAGATTTTGCAGGAGGGTCACAGAAGCGACATTGGAGGAGAAGAAAATGAAGTCAGGCAAAAAACATGTGGAACCTCCCTTTTTTTTCTTCTTTTTTTTTGCCTGTGTACAAAAGTAATTGTACGAAATCACCATGTTTCGGCTGTCCGCGCGCCGTACAAAAGCGCGCGCGCGCGCCTGTGTGTGTGTGGTGTGTGTGTGTGTGTGTGTGTGTGTGTGTGTGTGTGTGTGTGTGTGTGTGTGTGTGTGAGTGTGTGTGTGTGTGTGAGTGTGTGTGTGTGTGTGTGTGTGTGTGTGTGTGTGTGTGTGTGTGTGTGTGTGTGTGTGTGTGTGTGTGTCTGTGTGTGTGTGTGTGTGTGTGTGTGTGTGTGTGTGTGTGTGTGTGTGTGTGTGTGTGTAGAGAGAGACAAAGACAGACAGACGGATTGACAAAGACCATTGTCAATCAGACAGAGAGCAAAGAGAAAAGAAAAAACAATCCAGTGCATAAAGAGAGCACCTTTCAATCCCTTTAAGTGTATTCTATTTTCGTAGACAACAAGAAAAAAAATGAGAGACGTAGAGGCCGGAGACTACAGTATGTCTTCACACACACACACACACACACACACACACACACACACACACACACACACACACACACACACACACACACACACACACACAGAAACACACCACACACACACACACACACACACACACACACACACACACACACACACACACACACACACACACACACACATACATACACACACACACACACACACACACACACACACACACACACACACACACACACACACACACATCGGGACACACTCTCTCTCTCTCTCTCTCTCTCTCTCTCTCTCTCCTCTCTCTCTTCTCTCTCCTCTCTCTCTCTCTCTCTCTCTCAAACACACATCTTTTGATGCGGACCAGACCCGGCCGACATATTATATGGGTGGAGTGATATCTTTGTCATTCACATCGACAGATGCATAGATCCCATTCAGCGACTGTGACTTTCACTGACCGCCTTGGAAGGCCCTGGGGTAATGATTACCCCTTGTGGTGCTCGGAATACCACAGAAGTACAGATAGTGTATGTCTGTTAGATTCCGCGGCTGGACGGACACGGCCAGACCAACAGGTCCTACTGACGAGTCGTATACAGGAGACGAAAGCCGACTCTTGACAGATGGTTGTCTTCACAGAACACAGTTCCATGGTCTTCTTTCACCGTCAATATACGGTTTAATATTTACACTTTAACGCCTTTTTTCTAAGTGCTGCCCATCCCCCTACCCCTCCGGCCTCCTCTCTCTCTCTCTCTCTCTCTCTCTCTCTCTCTCTCTCTCTCTCTCTCTCTCTCTCACACACACACACACACACACACACACACACACACACACGCACACGCACACACACACACGCACGCACGCACGCACACACACGCAGATACATTGTTTTCATTCAGTCTATACTTATCACCATCATGTTGACAAGGATTTTTTTTTTTATTGTTGATTTATTTGTGAATAGTTCTGCCAAGTCGTCTTTCCTAGAGAGATATTTATTTACATTAGATAGATAGATAGATAGATAGATAGATAGATAGATAGATAGATAGATAGATAGATAGATAGATAGATAGACTGACAGCCATATAAACACAGGTATCATAGATGGATGGATGAACAGATAGACAAACGGAGAGATAAATAAATAGATACATGCATACATACATACATACATACATACATACA
>CM031609.1:8778571-8793571 GCA_018398815.1 Conus ventricosus | reverse complement strand
CGGACACAGAAGACATATACAGACTATATCAAAGAGAACGGCTCAGTAAAAAGGAGCTTAAAACGGAAAAAAATTTGACTGAACACTGAAATCAAAGAGATGCCACCATGAACCATAGACTGAATCAGAAATATCAAACAGTTCGCTGACATCATCAAAGAGATGTGACCATAGGTAAGGGGTTACATAAGAAATAGCCAACAGCATTCTAAAACCAGCCAAAGTCTGTGGAGAGAGTACCGATACTGTATACTGATCACACTCAAGGAGTCAAGCATAACAATGGATATGAAAAAAATGGAAGTGCACTATCTTCACTTTGAACCACAGTCCCAATCAAAGAAGAGTCCAAAGCACGAAACTCCTTTCACTTCCCTTCAAAACGACAGTAACATGAAAAGCGCCAATTATTTGGGGGTGATCTTGCCACTGTGTGATCTCTAAAGCTCTCGTTGATGAACTCCTTCTGTCTCCTTCTGTTCCTTCATCCTTACTGCTGACCATTGACATTTCAGCTGGACACCAGAGGCGCTAACAGTCTATTAAGATGGCCGTCACGTAAGACAATGGCAGACCACAGCCAGACGGCCAGCTGTGGGAAATGTAATGGAATCATCATCGGTGGAGATCAGTGATCTTGGTCACAGAGGACAGCGCTTGTTGTTTGTTTGGGAGGGAAAGGTGTATTTGTAAAGGACTGTTGTATTGTTCGTGTGTTTGTTTATTTACAATTCAAATGAATCCAAATAATGAAATTCGCAGTCTCTCATAGAGATAAATGATTTCAGTCATACACATCTAATGGACAATTTTCGTCATACACATTCAATGGTTGAGTGATTTATTGTCCTTCAATGACGAGTAATGAATAAGGTTAAGTTAACAAAAGTTCCAGCCTGAATTTAATGTTGCTTCGGGATTTCATTCTTGAAAAAAAAATCAATATCATCTAGTTTGTAAAAATAATATAATTTTGCATAATATCTCCAGCCTAAAATTTATTTCACAATAAACATTGAGTTTGCAGATGACATTTACTATTATTCTGTTCCATCGATGACACTGAAGCACAGGAATAACAGAGAGAGAGAGAGAGAGAGAGAGAGAGAGAGAGAGAGAGAGAGAGAGAGAGAGACAGAGAGAGAGAGAGAGAGAGAGAGAGAGAGAGAGAGAGAGAGAGAAGAGAAGAGAGAGAGAGAGAGAGAACAAGGATATGTTACGCTTCCCAGATTGTTTTTCACAGAAACATTAAAGAGCATGAACAGTAACAAAACAGTTCACAAGTCATCCAAATGATTCAGGCATACCAAGCACAAGACAAATTACCAACACTCTGCACACACACCGTTTGATGATCTACGTAATAACAAGACTGTTGAAAGAAAAAAAAGGGAGAAGGAGAAGAGGAGGGGGAGGGGTATTCGAAAGACGTCGACAGACTGACCGATCAAAGCGTGTGACGAAAGAACACGACCAGTTTAATCTCAGATCAGAAAGTCAGTGAGTCAGAGACAAGAAAAGTACCCCCATTATCGACATTTCCTCTCTTCAATGCGTGGTTCTCAAACCTTTAATAAGGTTTTCCTCTCCTCGTCTGTCCCGTTTTCCCCAGCGCTGACTATTGACATTTTGACTTCCGCCAGGGGACGTTACTCTATGGAGATGGTGGCTGCCAGGGAGATGATTGACTGCAGTCAGACGGTCAGTTGTCAGGGAGGTAATGGAGTTGTCAGAGGTGCCAGATATGTTGGTCACAGTGGAGAACTGTCATTGTTTCACTTCAGAAGAAAGGACTTTACGTTAATAGGACTACTTTGGTGTCTTTTTTCTGGATGTTCAATACTCATTCAAAAGTTTGAGAAGATGTGTCATTGTGATTTTTTTTTAATCTGTGATGCTTGCATGGTGAAGGCATACACACACACACACACACACACACACACACACACACACACACACACACACACACACACACACACACACACACACACACACGTGCACGCACGCACACACACACACACACACACACACACACCCCACACACACACACACACACACACACGCACGTGCGCGCACACACACACACACACACACACACACACACACACACACACACACACACACACTCGCACGTGCGCATACACACACACACACACACACACACACACACACACACACACACACACACACACACACACAGAGAGAGAGAGAGAGAGAGAGAGAGAGAGAGAGAGAGAGAGAGAGAGAGAGAGAGAGAGAGAGAGAGAGAGAGAGAGAAGTAAAGTACTGGAGCGAAAAAAGCATGTATGCGAATGAATTGGAGGCAAATTCTACTTAAAGACTGTACAATATCTGTATGAAACACTCAAAGAGCAGAAGAAAAAAAATGCCGGTACCACTCGTCATTTCCCGCCATAACTTAGTTCATCTCCATCATTAAAGCGTGAAAAATGTGTCCCCCAAATCTAGCCGCCATTCCTTTTTTTCCATTTCCATGCAGTAGTGTCCATCAGCTGTGAAATTAGTCTCTCCCTTTGGTATCCACCCTTTTCCTCCTCCCCCCCCCCCCCCCCCCCCCCCCCCCCTCATCTTTCATCAAACTTCCGTGGGAAAGAGCTTTTGAAAAGCAGTCTGGGTCTGTGTGCTTCGATGCGACAATGTCTCCCAAACTGTGTTTGATGCTCTAATTTTGGAGTTTCTCATAAAAGCGCTTACTTTTAATCATTTTTGCATTTGTGTAGGTTTTAACATGCGTTCCTTATTTTTTTTAAGATCTATTACAGTTGAGGCCAGAAACAAATAATGTTTTATCTGGTGCTTTAACATTTCGTCAGTTGCTTGGATTCACAATGGTGGTCATCTCTTTCAGTCTTGCTTGGATTCACAATGGCGATCATCTCTTTCAGTCTTACTTGGACAACATTCTTCTGCCAAGCTGACGACGCCAATACCTGTACTCACTTGGAATCTGCTAACGTTAAACTTATCACTGGTATTGTTAACGGAAAATGTCTCTGGCTAGTGTCCTGAGAAACGAATGCCGACATACAAAGAGAATGTATTATAATGCCAAAATAAAGTAAACATTATGTTCCGGAACTGTTTTTAATGCCTGTAAGGTTTAAAACAAGCTGCTATTTACGGTCTGGTGGATAGCATTATTAATGTATCACATCACAGATGGTTGAATATATCAAAGAGGGTCTGGCAGTGTTCATAAATGAAAGCTGTCTCAGAAGGTGAAATAAGGTCCAAGCTTGTACCATCGCCGGGAGTTGTAAATATTCGTAGAGCTGAAGTTGTAAGGAGTAATAAACAAAAGTGCATTCAAACATCTGATTTGTCACCTTCTGAACCCCAGTTTTGCTTCAGGTCATCACAATGGGATAGCTTATAGTCCTGATGGATAGCATGTTCCAACTCTGATGTGCTGCTTCAGATGTCTGAAATGTGATCATGTTTCGTACTTTGGGGAAGGGGGTGTTGTGGTGTTTGGTTTTAGGCGATCCACGATAGGGCCATGTCAGGCAATTGGGGAAGTCAATGTGGATGCTCAGAACAGAAAAAAAAATCCCTTTTTTGAAGCATGGACGCTGATGTTTGACAGTCAACTCTCCTATCATCTATCCTATTCTTCAGCGTTGACGAAAATGTTGACAGTGTGTTTTTATTATCAAACAAATCTGTCACGTTTGATTCCAAGACGAATTGATCGCCCCAGTAGAGGCGTTTGCACCCCTCCCCATTCTCTTTCCCATCCCCACCCTCTCAGTCTCGTCAGTGGTCAAGCATACTGCTGCTGGCCTGGCCGATAAATCAGACCTCCTGTCTCAGCCTGCTGAGAGCGATAGGAACATGAAGCTTTAATCATCCCCACTTCGTGTGATGATTCGCGTCGTGAAGCCCATTGAGACAAACTATCACTCAAAGAGGCGATAGAGGTGGACAAGCCCCCATCCAACACTAAAGCCTTAATCAAACCGTCAGGCAGGAGAAACAACTTTCTGACCTAAAACAGCGACAGACATTAATATTTTAGTCTCGCAGTCCTTTGACAGTAGGGATTTAGGACGGATTCATTTTTCTTTCCTCAAATTTCCACAAGTCCTATGTTGTTGGAATATCTGGAGGCTACATTGAAGCTCTCAGAAGTTATATCTTTGTCACGACTTTCACACAGTAATGTTCTCCAAGAAACACAAAAGCCTGGTTTTAAAGTACTTTAAAACCCATCACAGCTCATTTTGCTTCAGTAACAAGGGAAGCCTCATTCCTCATCCAAAAGTCTTTATTATTGACCCCTTTATCTTAAAGGGAGTGCTGACTCTCTCACCTCAAAACTCCAGGTCCATTTGTATTTATGAATGGGTTCAACACAGTCTGAGAAGTTAAGGGCCACCTCTGTAGACAGCCTTTAGACAGAGGCAGGGGAGTCATCCCTTTTTAACTGCAGACTAAAACTGACTTTAAACCATTGTTTGAATCTGTCCTCTGAACCAAGGAACTCTGTATGTAACTGTGTTTCTCACTACAATTCTTAAGGGATTTAAAAAAAACAATCCATTTTTTATTTCAACTTTATAATTGTGTGCTCTCTCTCTCTCTCTCCTCACACACACACACACACACACACACAAACACACACACACTCAATGATATAAACTGAACTTCCATAAAAAACTCGAAAAATGAAAGGCTATTTTTTCTGAAAAGTGAATATACAATATTGAACCATTGTGGGTAATTGTTTGGGTCCAAACTCTCGTGCATGAAAAAAAATTGTGTGAGCAACACATCATTCCGGCATTGGAGGGTCAACAAAAATGCAACCTGGTTGCTGCATTGAGGCAGCGTGCACACCATGCAGAGCAAAAGTTAACCAGCACAATTACGCAGCATGGCAGCATTATAAAGCCGCGCAACAAAGGTTCAGATAACGACAGCGTCTGAGCGCTACAGATATGCCCAAGACTACGTGCGAGGAACGCAATCGTGCCCTAGCCATCTGGAGCTGGTGGTTGATGCCAAGGCAGTCGCCAACATTTTTAAACGTCTCATCCAACCATCTATCGTCAACACACCGCCTCACGCTGCGATTCACTGGTGAACCACTGATGATCGTCCCGGCCAGCCACATCGGTCACCACACCAAGAGAGATCGCCATTTTGTTCGAACCTCTGCGGACAGGCGCAAACACACGCTAACACGCGTGGACAGTGCCTGGAAACTCCCGCAACGAATCAGCCTCAACACTGTGCGGCGGCGTCTTCAGAGAACGGCTGGCATGTAGGCGTCCCTCACAGAGGTCCGGTACAGACACCAAGACACCGCCAGGACAGAGCAGTGGCACAAGCCCGAATCAACAGCGTAGGCAGCAGTGGGGATGCAAACTGTCTCAATGAGAGCCGTATTTGTATGGACATGGCTGACGTCATGTCAGAATATGGCTTCGACCTGTGAACGCTAAGCTGACTCCTGTGTGTAGAGTGAACCCCTGGAGTCCCGAACGTTATGATATGGGGTGCAATTGGCATAACCACCCATAGGAAACCAGTCATCTTTCAGAACATTGGTCCTGGTCGCGGACAGGGTGTCATGCACAGCGCTAATCATCCACCATGTGCACATACCACCATGTCGTTTTCCTTTTTTTTGCGCAACACTCCAAACTGGACCCCCCCAAATCCCCAACAGGACAATCAAGACCACACACAGCCAGGGCCACCCAGCCATTTCTTCAGCATAACAAACGTCAATGTGCTGCCCTGGCCACCCTCATCCGATTTAAACCCAATAAACGTTTTTTATTTTTGGGGAGAACTTGCAGACGTTTGGACCTCCTCGTCCACGCCCAGAACAGCGGCTCAATTTCACCCAGGCCAACGTCCCATGTGTGGGCTGGTGTGCCAAGGGGACGCAACAACCTCCCGGTTCCACTCAATGACCGCAGGTGGTCAAGTGCAGTTGTCCCATGCAAAATGGTGCCACACACGGTATTAGTACTTCAACTGGTTTGTCACGTACCTTGATTTTCCACACAAAGACAGATTGCTGATTACATTTTCACACATTACTGTGTAATGAATCAAATCACGTTGAAATCCTCGCTTCCACTCTTACAATTGTGACCAATAAAATTCAGCCCTAACCTTCACTGGTTTTGCTTTCGCGTTTTTGGTATGGAAGTCAGTATATATATAAATATATATATATATATAATATATAAATATAAATATATATATAGTATTTATATACAAAAAACTAATAAATTCCAAGGATAAGTACCGAGTCACCCGTTACCAGCAACTTTACAGAGCCAGCGCTGGTGTTGCAATACTGCAAGAAATATTGATTTCTAAACAAGCTTGCTCTTAGTCTTAGATTGAAGAAAATAGGGGGGAGATACGCAATTCATTAACCTGCAGTGACAGATATTTCTGCCTAACTAACAGTAGGTCTTGAGTGGTGGGTGGATGGAAAAATAAATACTTCTCAAATCAGCCTTCCAGCAGCTTATATTCTCCAAGGGGGGAGTGTCACTGTATAAGACAGTAGACAGTGATATATGTAATTAATATATCCGCCGTTATAACCACCCCTTTCCCCCTTTTAATTAAGTATTAACGCCCATCACAACACACACAAAAGAATATACAGGCACAAACAGAAGGCTTTATTTGCATTCACACACGCACTCTCACCCACAGAATGGCAGATGAACACCAATACCTTTATATATCCGACACATAGCATTTTCCCCCACACATACACACACACAAAAAAAAAAAACAAACCCCAAAAGAATCCAACAATACTATCAATACTCGACCAATTCAACACATGGCCCCTTATGCATACCCGAGCACGCATGTTGCTGCACGTTTACATTATCAAAACCCTTCCCTCAGGAGGCACAAATACACAACCTCAGCCCACCAAAGGCTAATACCCGAAGGAACAAGGGGACTCATCACAAGCCACTGTAACCCAGCTAAAATACCAAACCAAGGTGGAGACCTCATAAACCTGAGATGCCGCACGCGATGCAGCGGGGGGATTAAGGTATCTTTCGCTAATTTTTATATCCGGTGTCAAACCCCCGGACACAAAACATAACCCCAAAATGTTTCAACAACCAATTGTTTCAAGTAACCCGCACCCACTGTTGTACTTTCAATACTTCACATCCTAAGTCCCTGGCGGGTACGTACACAGGCAAAAACTAAAAACCCAAAAAAAAAACCTTCTCCTAAATAACAACAAAACAAAACCACACACACAAAAAAAAAAAAACAACGGCAACACAGCGTTTCCCGATATGTTATAAAACGGACTGCGGGTCGGAGCTCACACTATCACCACCAAAACACAAAACCTTCACTGAAGCGCTTGATACGTAATAGGAAGAACGTTTGACACTCGAAGATAGCGGTTTCCCTCCCTACCGCCCAACCACACCCGCAGTCACACTCTGATGGAATACTGCGGTGGGCCCTCAAGACGCCTTGCCACCCTGACGAGACAGTTGAGTCAAGGAACTGCACACCCTCGGACTGTGGAAGAGAGATGACGCCCGACCGAACGCATCCTGCCGCTCCGGGTGCGTCTCCCTCCGGCAGAGAAGGTGGCAGGATGACAGAGGGGATGGCGGTGCCAACTCCCCCACCACCAAGAGGCGACCCTCACGATTTGCCGTGTATGGGAGGTACACAAACCGCGCCGGAACCCTGTGCAAAAGGAAATGTCTACTACCACAGAAGAATACAGTATACTTATTTTTGCTTCACTAAGTAAATATCTCCCATTTGGTTTACATGTCATCAACCAAAGTTCGACAGCTATTTGAATTTAAATCATGACTATACAGTCCAGCCACCTTGACATCAAAATTCTCTCACACCAGAAATGTTTCCAATAACACATGTAAACCAGTTTCATTGACTTTCACTCCCATCAACAGCCACAACATAATTTTATAACCATTCCTTCATAAAAGTGATTACACTAGCTGAATACATGGCCCAACGACTTCATTTCCCATGAGTCTCCAACAAGATTCAATAAGATTATAAATCATATTCACTCACTCAACGAACAAACGAACAATCCGACCGATAGTGACGACAGTAACCGTCGACAATTCAGGAGCGATTACTCAGTAACATGCTTAATAGACTCAAACCATTTCAAGCAAAACAAATAATAGAATTGAACCCGGTATCCTAATTTCCTAGCAGGCCAATCACAATTCTACAAATTCAAATCAAAAATTATCAAGCTACTAAGCCAATCACATTACATAACTCGACAAGGATTTCCGAGCGCGCTGTAAACATTGTCTACTGACACCAACAATGCAGCGAAAAATCTTTAAATACTAGTGCACCCACAGTTCGACTAAAACAACCATGAACATATATACACCCCAAATGTAGCTTCTGAAAACAATTCCTAAATACTTAAACACCTGTTATTATATCATCTGCTATATTTCTCTTCTATTTCTAATCGTAATAACCTAATACAAGTAATCTAACTAATACTACTATTGTATTAACAACAATCAATGATTCACTCAATCTTTAATAATAATTGAGAAAAAAAAAAACCAACAACTCTATTAATATAACTACCCTAATTTTCCTTTCCGCCCATCAACCCGGTTTTAGTTCCAAGGTGCAAACGCCAAAAGTGAACTCCACTAACGTGTCTATCCAAGGTACACCCCCTCCACCTATCGATATACCCACACACGCCAAAACAGACACATCACAAGCATCTGCCCTCCGTACCTGCAGGCCACCGCGTGACATCTCCTCTTTAATATTAAAACAGTCCCGTCCCTCCGATACCAACGTACACTCTCAGAAATACCAATCTTTATCAAATTAAAAACCGATATTCTTTACTCCAGCGACCACTACCAAGTAAAACATTTATGTCTTAGCGCATCAAATACCGCGTAACACATCCTCCATCGATCAGCGTAAACCGGAATGCACATTACTTCATTCCCATATGTACGTTTTTCCCGACCTTAAGTTCAATCTATCTCCTTTCTTCTCTTCAAACTTTCCGCACATTAAATCTCCTCCTCTTAGCCAAATTCCACATAAAAGAATCTTTGCGAATAAAATCAAATTAAAAAGGAAATCATCCCGTTCGGAACGAAACTCAAAAGTTGATGAAACCATGATATCCTACAAACAACCAACTACACAGCCCCTTCCAACTTCCGCGACTTTTTACCCGTTCTCCTCACTAACAACAACAAACGACACACAATGGACGACACCCTCAAGTCGCCGGACAACTGCCAACCAAGCCAACGCCCTGGACGTGCAGAACCCGTCCGCTGACACCAACACCGACAGTCCAAGATGCCGACGACACACAGGACGACACCCTCATCCGCCGACACTGCCATACAGCCAACCCCTGGTACTGGCAGACCCGTCGCTGAACAACCGAAACATCGACAGTCTTCAAACCTGTAGCCAAACTTCAAAAGTCGTCGAGGGCATACCACCAACCCCTGCCCCAACGGCAGAACAACCTGAGCACGAGGCCAACCCAACCTTCGTGGAAGAACGCCTCATCGACTAACTTGCAGACACACCACGACACTCCGGTTCACCTCGGAAACTCACAAGACAGCACTGTCACATTCACAGGAATTCCCCTACACATCGAAGACTCCATTTCACGAGCGTTTTACACACGTAAACTCACTATTTCCGACGAGCTTGACACTCTCCCCCTCCCCCCTCCAAGAGTTTATACAAGTAAGGCAAATTCCCGCAGGATTCACGCACTCACGTCAATGCCACCTGCACTGGACGGTCACACTCCACAATTGTCACTGAGGCGAACGTTCCAGTTCGTGCGGTGACAATACCTTCCCCCAAGATTAAAAGTATACCTTTAAATATAAACCTGAAGGAACGCACGACAGTCCTTAGTGTTACAAGCATTGAAAAATGAAGAAATCCCTCTCTTCTCTACTATTTAAGCTCTCGACACAGACCCTTACTCCAAAGACTCACGAAAACTGCAACCACATTCACACGTCCTTGGAATTGCCTCCACTACAACTATGAAGGTTGTAGTAACAACGCCCTGCGGGTGATCCGAACCACTTCTGGCACTGAACCTCCCAAATACGGATGAGAATTCCGCCTGTAGAGGTGCATTCAACCCCATAAAGGTAGGTTCAAACTTCTGAACCGCCCATACCAGAGCCAAAACATTCCTTTCCACGATGGATATTGCGTTTCAGTCTGGATTGAGCATTTTTGCCTGGCGCACACTACAGGATGGACTCTCCTCTCGTGTTCCTGACACAGCACAGCTCCTATGCCAACGTCAGAGGGCATCGTCTTTAAATGAACCGACGTCCGGAACTGGTAAATGGAGCTGACAGGCGCGTGCAGAAACAATCCTTCAGCTGTCGGAACACCTCCTCACACTCCGGATTCAGACCACGATGCGAGGCTTATTCCCTTGGTCAGTCAGTGAGTGAACACCCCCCACACTGGCAACGCTATTTCAGAAAACCCTGGATGAATCGTCGTAGAACCCTACCAAACCCAGAAACCGCGTACCTCTTCTTCGTACTGGCCGCGTAGCTGACTGAATGCGCTCCATTTTGTCTTCCTCAGCCTGATAACTCGCCTTCCAAGCCTGTACCACCCAGATAGGACACCTCAGCTTTTCTAACTCTCACGTGAAGGCATGTAGTGAACCACACTCTCGAATGCGATCCAGAACTGCTCGCCAATACAGACAAATGTTAGGAATGTCGACGTTGACACCAACCCAATCGTCGATGAAGTTATCAACAATCGTCTGTCTCCAGTGGTTGAAGCATCTTCCTCATCATCCGAGTAAACACTGCTCCCGACGTACACAACCCGAAAGGCATCTTAAACCCACTGATAATGACCCGTGGTGTCGTAACCTGTCTTGGACGGTCGTCTTCGTCAAACGGGTAACTGCCAGTATCCTTTTGACGAGTCAAGCTTACTGAAAACCCGTCGCTCACCCACTTTGCGAACAAGTACTCATTCTGGCATCGGCTCCTGCGGTCCAAAAAACTCAACTATTTTGTTCAATCGACGGAAGTCACACAGAACCGAATCTTTCCATCTTTCTTTTTCACACAGCACAATTGTGAACAGTATGGAGTAACTACGCTCAATGACCCCATCTCCACATATCTCCACTTCATCCCGAACACAGTCGCTTGGGGAATATTGGACTTGGATACGTCTCGATCGTACCCGGAACCTCGACGTCAGCTTGATTCTGCATGCCTCCAACGTGGTAGACCCTGGCAAGTCGTGAAGACATCCTGATCTCGCCCCGACCAAACCTGCAGCAGCTTGTTCCCTGAAAATGATCGTCTCACACCAAGCAGTACATCCTCTGCCGAATTCTGACGCAGCCATGGTACTGCACTGGGACTCCTTCCATGTGGGCACCGCCTCACAGAGCTCTTCGTCCGAATCACCACCTGTCCGCCACTCTGTGAGCTTCGATTCGTCCTCCTCTCCACTAAACGATTTCAACAGGTTGGCATGGTAGAGTTTCTCCCCGACCTCGAACTCGTATCTTGTAATCGGCCTCCACACCTTGGCAATACTGAAACGTCCTTGCAAGCCATTTCAACTTGTTGTGCTTGACCGTCGTAACACCAACACCCTGGTCCTCTGGTTGATTGTGCGGGACGGGCTCTGACATCAAAATGCGCTTATAGGTTCTTGCTGCTTTCCCTAGATTTTCCTGTGCCTATGCTGCAAGTCTCGGCGATTCTGGTTTCCTCAGTCGAACACTATATTCGCCAGTCTGTCGGACGTCCATGCTCCGGCTTGGTCGCAAAGATCACGCCAGCACCTTCATTGGTCCTCTTATCCTGCGTCCGTACAATAACTCGAACGGAAAAAGCCGTGCTTTGTTGGGGAACCTCCAAGCGCTTATACGCAAATAACAGCGCAGGCACCCACGAACCCAATTCGTCAGGCTTTTCGTGAGTTAATCTGCGACATCTTCATTCAAGTACCATAGAAGCGCTCGACTAATCCGTTCATTGCGCCATTGGTAAAATGGAGTAGGCGCAGACCCTAAGGACAATAACCCGAACACCTGTTCCATCTCATCATGTTACTCGTAAACGAGTACCCGTTCTGTAAGAACCATGCGGGAATTCTGTCCGAGACCACATGGCTAAACATGCTCAGCAACTGACAACAGTGGTTACTGAGCGAAGGGGTAGCCTCTGGATACCTCGTGGCGAAGTCCACCTGTACCAGGATATACCTGCACCCTGTTGCAGACATGGGTGCAATCGGTCCCACTATATCTACGCCTACCCTGTCAAATGGTTCTTGCATAAGAGGCATCTTGACAAGAGGTACCGGTCTGACTCGTCCTTTATCCACGGTACGCTGGCACTTCACACACGACTTCACATACCTGCCTATGTCACTGCACATTCCAGGCCAATAGAAGTGTGGGAATATTCTCTCCTTTGTCTTGTTTCCCCCCAAGTGTCCAGCCATAGGAATATCGTGTCCGAGAGTTAGTACGGTCTTCCTTAGGGACTTCGGCACACAAACCTGGGTTGTTGTTCCGCTCTCACTCTCGTACTTTCGTACAAGAACTCGGTCTTTCCACATAAAGGAACCCTATTTCCATGGGATGGAACACTAACTTTTCCTCTGCAGCTCTTCTGGCACGTGCAAGGCTATCATCCTGTTCCTGCCACGAATCAGCTCGCTTTCGATACAGCCATCACTTGCTCCTTTAAAAGGATAAAGGTTGAGCAGGCCTGTCCTGGGCTCTGACCTGAGCACGAGTCAACACAGCAACCTGAGGCTGTATCTGTCGCTGTCATTATCCGAAGAGTTTGTCTCCCTGATGGGTATACTGGACTCTCTCAGGATGGTGCTCTCCCTCACGGCATATGTAATTCCCCACCAGTACTTCCACAACTGGATCCTCCATCACAGAGCCTCAACCTTCCCCTCAAAGTACGGCGTGTCCATGTACACACACGGCCACGGGTAGTGTGCTACGACACCTGGATTCAGCCAATACAACCGTCTGAGTCCTCCCTGTATAGGCATCACTTGGTACCAGCCTCGCCGCGACCACGGTCTGCGATGCTCCTGTATCTCTGATACCACTTGCCCATGACTCTCCGACCCTCACCCTGCACCTCGACTGAAAGGTTCCTGGAGCATGGCACACACAGCGCAGGGGTAGCTTCCGAGTATAAATGGCTCTCCAAGACATGACACATATTGGATAGCCACACTCTCAAGATTTGGACAATTTCGCTGGATGTGACCTGGTCGCTTGCATGCATAACAAATCACCCCCTGCCTAGGTGCCCTTTTGGGTGCAGCACTGATCGCTGGGTGAGCCTCTCTAAATTTACTCTCTCCCGCTGTCCCTGGTCTCTTTCGCTGGAATTTCCTTGGTTTTACCCCCTAGGTGCTTTGGTTGACCTCGTGAGCGTCACTTATCACAGATGGGCCTCTTTGCTCTCTCGCCCTATCCGTCGTGCTTCTGCTATCCGAGTTGCTTCCAAGGCCACTGCTTCAGCATTCTTAGGACACGCTCGATGCACTTCCGTGACAAAGTCAGGAGTAAAAGTTCCATACATCTGTTCCTCGAAAATGAGATCTTTCAGGTCCTCAGCTTTGTTTTCGTCTTTCCCGCTGAGCACACCACAGACTGAAACAAGACTTTAGCCGGTCTAAAAACTGCTGAAATGTTTCTCCTACTTCCTTCTTCATTCCCCTGAATTTCTTTCGGTATGCCTCAGCATCTAACCGGAAATACTCTAGAAGCGCTTTCTTCACTTGGTCGAAACTTGCGAGGTCAACGGCGTTCAATCGCAGAATGGCATCTCTCGTCTTCCCTCTCAAAAGAGCCATTAGTCTAGAGGACCACGAGTTCTTTTCCAGCGGCACAACGTGGCAACCTGCTCGAAATGAGCCAAATACATGTCCACGTCATCAGTATCTGTTAACGGATCAATTGCCACATGGCTTGTCCGCTTCCTCTTCAGCCCTTTCTCTCGCCTCCTTCAATTCTTGCTCTTTCAGTCTCAACTTTTCCTGTTTCAAGACACGATCTCACTCGCCCGACTTGCTTGAGATCCAGCTCTAATTTCCTGGCATCCGCGTCCTCTTGTCTGGTAGCCATCTCTTGGACCTCTCTCGTCTTCTGGAAAACAATCTCATCCTCTTTCTTTCTCTTCTCTGCCAAAAGAATAGCCAACCTGGCAGCAGCCTCCTCTTTCCTCTCTCCTAAGCTTGCAGCGCTTTCCTCTTCCTCTCTTCCTAAGCCGGGCCCCCCAAACTAAACATGGCAGCAGCTTCCTCCCCTTCCTCTTCTCTCCTAAGCTTGGCAGCTAACATGGCAGCAGCTTCCTCTTTCCTGGCAAGCAGCTTTCCTCTTCCCTCTCTTCTAAGCTTGGCTGCTAACACGGCTAACTCCTCCTGCTCCTTCTTCTCCTTCCATGACATTTCCCGACCACCTGTGCCTTCCTAACGATAGCTTCCTCACTTCTTTCTACATCCTTTGCTACATTGTCAGCAATAAACTGGGGCCAATTCCACCTTACTCAATCCTAACTCTCTCCCTAGGCGTGAATAATACTGACAGCAGGACTGCTAGGCGACACAAACTTAGCAGCACCCCCCGGAGACTCTCCTAACCCAGGCTTACCAGCCGCAACGTACGGGACATGGGAGTACCCCCTGGCTGCTTATCAGGAGTCGACACATCCCCTTTCTCCCTGACAGACTCAACAGGGCTTACGGTACTTTGAGACCTAACTTGCATCGTTCCAACGCCATTACCACAGACTATCAAGTCTCTACCAAGGAAACCAGATTTTTTTTTTTTTAACCTCAGAACCTTCCACAAGAGAACATTTCACTCTCTCCCAACCTAACAATATTTTGATCGTCCAACTGAAAAACCCT
>CM031609.1:8771685-8778471 GCA_018398815.1 Conus ventricosus | reverse complement strand
ATCACGCCAAGAGTGCTGCCACCAATGAAGAACTGTGCAAGTCACCTCTTTCTCTCACATCACTGACGCCCTAGCTTCATTGTCAGGTCACAGCCCTAGCTTCATCGCTGTGCCACAGCCTTTGCCAGAGTATCAGAGAGAAAAAAGGATTTTTTAATCAACATTTTTCAAATCTGTCCAAGCTTTTAAAACTTTCTACCATCTTCCTATGGGTGCTAACTACTTATATACTACTTTCTTTTACATTTCCTAGTGTCTTTAAAAGTCGAGATGAGCCACTGATGATGAAACATATTGTTTTCATAAACTGCTGGAATTGACAGGGCGTTAGACATGAGCCCTTCACTGCAGACTCCCTCAAGACCTTGTTCATGGATGTCCAACAGCTTAATTTTTACGTGTGTTACAGAGCAGGTATGCTTTAATTTGATTTGGATTCTTGTTTTAGAATAGATCCGGTTTTATTAATGTGTTTGGTATCCTTGGAATTACCTGTTCTTCGCATCCATGTCTAGAATAGATTGTGACATAGCAGCAGCCCTGAAATGCCCCCCCCCCCCCCTCCCCCCTGTGATCATTAGCTGTAAACTATGGACCTGACAGTGATCAGCACCACCTGGTCCGTAAAGCCTGGACTCTACATTTGGCTGTTGGTGATGCTAGTGATGGACGCCACAGAGAGAGAGAGAGAGAGAGAGAGAGAGAGAGAGAGAGAGAGAGAGAGAGAGAGAGAGGAGAGAGAGAGAGAAAAGAGAGAGAGAGAGAGTGAAAGAGAGAGAGAGAGGGGAGAGAGAGAGAGAGAGAGAGAGAGAGAGAGAGAGAGAGAGAGAGAGAGAGAACACCACTGTAACGTGAATTCTACACAGCTACTAGAAATGAATTTTGAGGGGAGAGGGAGAAAGACACGACGAGAGAGACAGAGAAGAAAGAAGTTAGACTCTACGTTCCGCTGTCGGTGACGCTGCTGGTAGCCATCACAGAGAGTTTCAGTTTCAGTTTGAGGCACCCCTGCGTGCGGACTAGTCCATATACACTGCACTACCTCCGCTGAGTTTTGAGACCACACGACACATGATTTGAAGCTGATGGATAAATGAATGAACAACTAAGATAAAAGAATTGAAGGAGGAGGTCTCGTGGCTACGACTGAGCAGATGTCTGACCTACGCATTAGTCCAACGCGCTGGTCAGACCTTGAGTGCCTACCTAACATTGGTTGTCTTTTTTTCACAGAGAGAGAGAGAGAGTGAGAGAGAGAGAGAGAGAGAAAGAGAGAGTGAGAGAGAGAGAGAGACAGAGACAGAGAGAGAGGGGGGTACTGTAACATGAATTCAAAACAGCTTCTAGAAATGAAGTTGGAGGGAGAAAGGGAGAAAGACACAGATAAGAGAGACAGGGAGACACTATGTCAAAGTGAATGGGACAAAGGAAAGACAAAGCAGAATTGACGACTTCCGCGTGGCGACAAGTTCCAGACAGGGGTGGCGTGCTGACCAGTCCTCAGACCCTCTGCCTCCCTGTAACAGCAGCTGGAGTCTATTCCCCAGTCAGCCATCCGTGGAGGACCCCGCTGCCCTGGAGCACCTGTCTGCAGTGACACACTGACAGGCTGACAAAGACAGGCGGCGCACGTGCCGTGGAAAATTTTCACACGGATAGAGGCCTGTTCACACCCACGAATACCTTCCTCCCTGGGAACAGATTAATCCAAAAGTGGACCGTTTGAGCGGTGAGTATAAATTGCCCTTGCAACAATCAATACAATCAGAAGAACTTCCGCTATGGCGCATGGAAGAGAAAGCTAACGATGGAACACAATGAGGTAAGATGGAGCAGGAAGAGAAAGCTAACGATGGAACACAATGAGGTAAGATGGAGCATGGAAGAGAAAGCTAACAATGGAACACAACGAGGTAAGATGGAGCATGGAAGAGAAAGCTAACAATGGAACACAACGAGGTAAGATGGAGCATGGAAGAGAAAGCTAACAATGGAACACAATGAGGTAAGATGGAGCATGGAAGAGAAAGCTAACAATGGAACACAACGAGGTAAGATGGAGCATGGAAGAGAAAGCTAACAATGGAACACAATGAGGAAAGATGGAGCGTGGAAGAAGAACGCTAACAATGGAACACAATGAGGAAGGATGGAGCGTGGAAGAGAACGCTAACAATGGAACACAATGAGGAAAGATGGAGCATGGGAAAAGCTAACAATCAACACAATGAGGAAAGATGGAGCATGGGAGAACGCTAACAATGGAACACGATGAGGAAAGATGGAGCATGGAAGAGAAAGCTAACAATAGAACACAATGAGGAAAGATGGAGCATGGAAGAGAAAGCTAACGATGGAACACATTGAGGAAAGATGGAGCATGGAAGAGAAAGCTAACGATGGAACACAATGAGGAAAGATGGAGCATGGGGAAAAGCTAACAATCAACACCATGAGGTAAGATGGAGCATGGAAGAGAAAGCTAACAATGAAACAATGAGAAAGATGGAGCATGGAAGAGAAAGCTCACAATGAACACAAATGAGGTAAGATGGAGCGTGTGAAGAAAGCTAACAATGGAACACAATGAGGAAAGATGAAGCATGGAAGAGAAAGCTAACAATGAACACAATGAGGAAAGATGGAGCATGGAAGAGAAAGCTAACAATAGAACACAATGAGGAAAGATGGAGCATGGAAGAGAAAGCTAACAATGGAACACAATGAGGAAAGATGGAGCATGGAAGAGAAAGCTAACAATGGAACACAATGAGGAAAGATAGAGCATGGAAGAGAACGCTAACAATGGAACACAATGAGGAAGGATGGACATGGAAGAGAAAGCTAACAATGGAACACAATGAGGAAGGATGGAGCACGGAAGAGAAAGCTAACAATGGAACACAATGAGAAGGAATGGAGCATGGAAGAGAACGCTAAAAATGGAACACAATGAGAAGGATGGAGCATAGAAGAGAACGCTAACATTGGAACACGATGAGGAAAGATGGAGCATGGACGAGAACGCTAACAATGGAACACAATGAGGAAAGAAGGAGCATGTAAGAGAAAGCTAACAATGGAACACAATGAGGAAAGATGGAGCATAGAAGAGAACGCTAACATTGGAACACGATGAGGAAAGATGGAGCAATGGAAGAGAACGCTAACAAGGGAACACAATGAGGAAAACATTGAGCATCAAGTCAAGTCAAGTCAAGTCAAGTATACTTTATTATCTCAAAAAGAGAAATTATTATCAGGTGCAACACCATTTATTACAAACATATTACATAAAAACATATCACAGAACACGAAAAGACAGGATATCATTAAGAGGCCTACAAACAAT
This sequence comes from Conus ventricosus, assembly GCA_018398815.1. NCBI lineage: Eukaryota > Metazoa > Mollusca > Gastropoda > Neogastropoda > Conidae > Conus > Conus ventricosus. Next base: position 8,775,119 of record CM031609.1, on the reverse strand, counting down.
AAAAACACATTTAAATCACCATGAATAAGATATTTACATACTTTTAAACAGGTCCTTTAAAGAGCCTTTAAAAGCAGGATCCCAGCATTACAAATGTTACAAATCAAATGCAATTTTAAGACCCCTCTTCCCCCCCCCCCCCCCCCCCCCCCCCCCAACACACAACTACATATGCAAAATATACATGCATGATACATGCGCGAATCTGCAACAGAACATACACACACATGTGCGCGCATGCACATACAAACACACACACACACATCTGCACACAAGAAAGCACACACACACACACATAGATGTACATATGCACACATACACACACACATACATACATAATTATACTGTTCAACTGCTCACAGTAAGAGAAATGTACAGAATCTACACAATTAAGAATTCAACAGATGGACTGACTGCGGAAGGAAAGATTTTTGAGCTCGTGTTTTAAACTTGAAGGTTCTAAATCTGCGTCTTGAAGGCAAAGATCATAGTGTTGAGCTAAAACATGGCTGTCATCATTCGCAATCTGCCGTCCCTTTCTCTTCACTCGCTCCTCATACAGATCTTGCAAACTTCTTTGTCTTTCACCACCCAAACTTTACTGCAAACATTCACAATATCACTCAGCTTATGCTTATTCCTTACATTCAAACTTCCATACCAACACATGAAAGATCCAGTGAGAACCGATTCAATGCAGCACCGATAGTAAGTTTTAAGAACATTTGTGGAAACACCAATATTTCCTCAATTTTTGCAAACAGAAGACTCTGACTGACATTTTTTAAAGACTGATTGAACGTTACATCAAAGAAAGCTTGTTATCCAAAACTGTACGCAGGTAGCGGTATTCATTCACCCGTTCGACAGTTTGGTCACCAATAACAAGCTGGGGTATTGCAGGGGGTTTTACGAAAATCAATAAGCATTTCTTTTGTTTTGACAACATTAAGGTCTAAATAATTTCTATTACACCAAGAAGCAAACCTTTCAACTTCACTAAAATAAATAGAATCTGAGTTTGGATAGATCTTCGATAGCAGAATCATCAGAATACTTTATGACAGGTGTTGTTTCAGTGCCAGTGCAGTTGTTTGTGTACAGAGTAAAGAGGACCGGAGATAGCACTGTGCCTTGTGGGGCACCAATACAAGTAGAACGTTCTGAGGAAGTTGCAGAAAGGAAGCGGACAGACTGGGTTCTATTGAGGAGAAAATTGACAATCCAAAGAGTAATTTTGGGTCTACGTTCAGGTCTAGCAGTTTCAGGGCCAGCAGATGGGGCTGGATGGTATTGAAGGCAGAAGAAAAGTCAATGAACAGGATGCGAACAAAAGAGTCATGGGTGTTCAAATGAGCAAAGGCGTTATGAAGTAGCGTTAGTATGGCATCGTCTTGCCCCTCTGGGGTTTGTAAGCGAACTGAAAGGGATCAAGTTGCTGCTTAGTAAAGAACAAAAGGCGGTGAAGGACTAGTTTCTCAAAGCATTTCATTACAATGGGTGTTAAGGCAACAGGACGGTAATCGTTCAGTGCAACAGGATTTTTCTTCTTGGAACAGGGATTATAGTAGAATCTTCCAAAAGCAGGTACAGTACAGTCACGCCAAAGACCAGTTGAAAATAGAACAGAACACGCCACACAATTCAGAGCACACACCTTCAACACTCGTCCACATACATTGTCAGGCCCAACAGCTTTCCTCCACATTCAATCTCACAAATAAACGTTTTACAGCTTGTTCACTAGTTTGAAATTCTTGATCTGGAGCATTACTAATTCTATCTTGCAGCTGTGAAATCACTTCGTTTATCTCATCCCCTACATCATTTCTCTCAAAACGACAGTAAAAGTCATTTAACCTTAGAAGAAAAATCGTATGGAAGAGAACGCTAACAATGGAACACAATGAGGAAAGATGGAGCATGAGGAGAAAGCTAACAATGGAACACAATGAGGAAAGATGGAGCATGGCAGAGAATGCTAACAATGGAACACGATGAGGAAAGATGGAACATGGAAGAGAAAGCTAACAATGGAACACAATGAGGACAGATGTTCTGTCTGACCACCAACGCACAGACACAAGCTTTAGTCCGTTTGCATGAAAATGATGTGGAGTGTAAACAGAAAAAGCTCAATCACAGATCAGATGATTTAAGCTCCTAATCGGTATTTTTTACTACCTTCTACATCTATATACATCTATATCAAAATACAAGTCCGCTCCACCAACCCATACATACCCCTTCCACAGTCACCTCCCCTTCTCTCCCCCTCCCCCCCCCCCCCCCCCCTCACCTCCTCCGCTCCTGTTCCCTCCACCCCCATCCCAACACGTTTTCCCTTTCATCTTCCCTCTTCTCCCACCCCTGTCCCTCCTCACCCCCCCCCCCCCCTTTCCTTCATTCTGCTTTCCTCCTCCCCTCCTCCCTCCTCCTCCTCCCTCCTCCCTCCTCTCCCTCCCCCCTTCGTTCCCCCATCACCCTCTTTGCCTCCTCAGGCCTGCTTCAATTCCTTTGAAGAAAAAAAGAAAAAAGAAAAACATGTCTGAACCAGTGATGAAGCCAGGACCTTCAGATCTTCTGTCTGCCACTCTCCCGACAGAGATCTTCAGGCTGCCAAAAATCATGGGTGTTTCTAATCTACATGAACGTCAAATGCCAGGCTGCGTGACTCTCTGGGAATGCCAGCTGTCTGACTCTCTGGGAATGCCAGGTTGCCTGACTCTCTGGGAATGCCAAGCTGTGTGAATCTCTGAGAGTGCCAGGCTGTCTGACTCTCTGGGAGTGCCAGGCTGTCTGACTCTCTGGGAGTGCCAGGCTGTGTGACTCTCTGGGAGTGCCAGGCTGTGTGACTCTCTGGGAATGCCAGGCTGAGTGACTCTCTGGGAATGCCAGGCTGTGTGACTCTCTGGGAGTGCCAGGCTGTCTGACTCTCTGGGAATACCAGGCTGGGTGACTCTCTGGAATGCCAGGCTGTCTGACTCTCTGGGAATGCCAGGCTGTCTGACTCTCTGGGAGTACCAGGCTGTCTGACTCTCTGGGAGTGCCAGGCTGGGTGACTCTCTGGAATGCCAGGCTGTCTGACTCTCTGGGAATGCCAGGCTGTCTGACTTTCTGGGAATGCCAGGCTGTGTGACTCTCTGGAATGCCAGGCTGTGTGACTCTCTGGGAATGCCAGGCTGGGTGACTCTCTGGGAGTGCCAGGCTGTCTGACTCTCTGGTGGTCCTGATGCTGCTTCGTGGCACTGTATAGTCGCATTAAAAAATGCGACTGATGCGTCTTTCTGGCACAGTGTTACATCAGTGTTGTTCTATCCAGTGTGCTAATAAGTCACATCGTCTGAATATGCATGCACGTCCACAAACACACACCACACACACACACACACACACACACACACACACACACACACACACACACACACTCACAC
>CM031609.1:8756685-8759185 GCA_018398815.1 Conus ventricosus | reverse complement strand
GGACAACAGAAATCAGAACAACCAGAAGGACGTTCCTTGGTAGCAACACTGACGTTAATGTAGTCAGGACAACAGAAATCAGAACAACCAGAAGGACGTTCCTTGGTAGCAACATTGACGTCAATGTAGTCAGGACAACAGAAATCAGAACAATCAGAAGGACGTTCCTTGGTAGCAACATTGACGTCATTGTAGTCAGGACAACAGAAATCAGAACAACCAGAAGGACGTTCCTTGGTAGCAACATTGACGTCATTGTAGTCAGGACAACAGAAATCAGGACAATCCGAAGACGTTCCTTGGTAGCAACATTGACGTCAATGTAGTCAGGACAACAGAAATCAGAACAATCAGAAGGACGTTTTCTTGGTAGCAACACTGACGTCAATGTAGTCAGGAAAACAGAAATCAGAACAATCAGAAGGACGTTCCTTGGTAGCAACATTGACGTCAATGTAGTCAGGACAACAGAAATCAGAACAACCAGAAGGACGTTCCTTGGTAGCAACATTGACGTCAATGTAGTCAGGACAACAGAAATCAGAACAATCAGAAGGACGTTCCTTGGTAGCAACATTGACGTCAATGTAGTCAGGACAACAGAAATCAGAACAACCAGAAGGACGTTCCTTGGTAGCAACATTGACGTCATTGTAGTCAGGACAACAGAAATCAGAACAATCAGAAGGACGTTCCTTGGTAGCAACATTGACGTCATTGTAGTCAGGACAACATAAATCAGAACAATCAGATGGACGTTCCTTGGTAGCAACATTGACGTCAATGTAGTCAGACAACAGAAATCAGAACAACCAGAAGGACGTTCCTTGGTAGCAACATTGACGTCAATGTAGTCAGGACAACAGAAATCAGAACAATCAGAAGGACGTTCCTTGGTAGCAATATTGACGTCATTGTAGTCAGGACAACAGAAATCAGAACAACCAGAAGGATGTTGCTTGGTAGCAACATTGACGTCACTGCTGGTCAGGACAACAGAAATCAGAACAATCAGAAGGACGTTCCTTGGTAGCAACATTGACGTCTATGTAGTCAGGACAACAGAAATCAGAACAACCAGAAGGACGTTCCTTGGTAGCAACATTGACGTCAATGTAGTCAGGACAACAGAAATCAGAACAATCAGAAGGACGTTCCTTGGTAGCAACATTGACGTCATTGTAGTCAGGACAACAGAAATCAGAACAATCAGAAGGATGTTGCTTGGTAGCAACATTGACGTCACTGCTGGTCAGGACAACAGAAATCAGAACAATCACAAGGACGTTCCGTAGTAGCAGCATTGACGTCACTGCTGGTCAGGACAAAAGAAATCTGAATGTTCAGGATGTTCCCTGTCAGCAGAGCGGGACACGCCCTGAGAGGTGTTTTGTGCCAATTGTCTGAAAGCCTGCAGGGGCTTCCATTTAGATCATTAGCACAAAACACCTCTCAGGTTTTTGTCCAGCATCTCTCTCTCTCTCTCTCTCTCTCTCTCTCTCCTCTCTCTCCTCTCTCTCTCTCTCTCTCTCTTAAATCTGAGAGTGACATCGACCCCATAATGAGAATGATTTAATTTGCCCACTGTGTAAAAACGGTAAAGAGGATGAGGTTCATTTTGTCTTATGTTGTCCAGCACTAAATAACTTAAGCCAACAATACATTCCTGCAAAGTTTTATAGATTTCCAAACCTGTTTCGACTAAGTTTACTTTTGGCATGCAAATGTGAAAGAACAGTTAGAAATATATCAATTTACTTGTTCAAAAGCATTTCAGTTGCGTAAGATTGCCATTTCGTAAAATATTGTTCTGACTTTATAATGTGTATAGAAAAATTTGTGTGAAATGAGTGTTCAATTACTCCCCTTCATTAGGGGCAATGGCCTAAATATGAATTAAACATCTGAATCTGAATCTGAACTCTCTCTCTCTCTCTCCTCTCTCTCTCTCTCTCTCTCTCTCTCTCTCTCTCTCTCTCTCTCTCTCTCTCTCTCTCTCTTCTTGCATCAAGACTATTGAAATCCTATCAATTTGCATTTTAACTGAACTCAGTTTCTTCTGTATACCAATAATCAAGTCAGCAATGATTGTTGAGTAATCAACTATACCGTTCACAATTCTTTAGCTCGGGTTGTGGAATAAATGAAAATGTCGAAGTTACATGCACACAGAATCGAACCCGCAACTCTCGGCAACGCTTTTCCATCACATTAGCCGAAGTAGGGTTGCTACTCCCTATCAGTATTTCTCCTTTCTAAACGCCATCTTCCATCCCTCGTGGCATGTAGCCCATTTTATTTCCATCTGCTTGTCGGATGTTTAAGAGATTACAAGCAAACAGACAAATAACCCTTCATTCATTCTTCTTCTTCTTCTTCTTCTTCTTCTTCTTCTCCGTTATCCTTTCTTCCTCCTTTGACTCCTACTTTCTTTCTTTTTTTCCCTTTTTTTGTCATTTTACTATACATCTTCTTTTCTTTTTTTTATTTGGTTCTTTCT
>CM031609.1:8746685-8751685 GCA_018398815.1 Conus ventricosus | reverse complement strand
GAGCAGCAGCAGCGGCAGCAACAGCAGAAGAAGAAGAAGAAGAAGGCCAGGTATAGAGGATTTGGTAGTAACTCGGAATGTGTGGCAATAAAAGCAATAGCAGTGCAGATGGCAGCAGAAGCTGCAGCACCAGCACAATCGTAACAGCATCAATGCAGCACTGCTGCGACCGCCACAGTTGATGAACAAACTAACTACTGAAGGTGGCAGACCGATCTCATCATTTGCAGGACGCAGGAAAAAATAGACTTGAAGTACTAAAAACAAACCAAAAGGCATATGAGCACACGACTGAAAATTGCAAATCAACGCTTTTTTTACACAATGTACAATAAAGGACAAGTGAACCTTTGGACAAATGTGCCTTCTTCTGACGTGCAAGAAGCGGGTTTAACAGAAATGTGCAACAAAGGAGAGGCAGACGAAGACAAGGAAGCATTTATTCTTCCAAAGGCTGGGTTGATTTGGCTTAGCCTTGGTGTCATTTGGTTTGACTGTCTCCACTTTTCTGCTTTGCTGTCGTTTGATTTGCTGTGATTGTCCTATCGGGGGCCGGAATAGCTCTGTTGGTAGAGCACCGGACTCGTGATCCTGGGGTTGCGTGTTCGAATTTCGGTACAGGGGGATTTTTCCCTCGGAGTTAACATCGGTTCTGACTCCATTCCCCACACAGTCCTTTGAATGAGACTATAAACAGAGGTCCCGTGTATGAACGCACGCACAACATCTTGCACACACGTCAAATCCCATCACCAACTTTCGGAAGAGAAGGCCAGTTTCGCCGTTGGTATGGATGACACGTTACACATAGCATGCACCTTTCCCGAAGATGGAGTATGGCTGCCTTCATGGCGGGATGAAAAAGGGTCATACGCACAAAACTCCACTGCCCGTCAGCCTGCGTACGCAGAAAGAAAGAACAGAAAAAAATGTCTTATCAAACTGCAACACGAAGGAATTCCAACTGCTGTTGTTTTCTTTTCCTATTGTTGTGTATGGAACTGATTGGTTTAGGTCTGAGAGAACTGGGCTGAATTTGAATGGTTTTAACTGGGTTTGAATGGTTTTGACTGGGTTTGAATGGTTTTGACTGGGTTTGAATGGTTTTGACTGGGTTTGAATGGTTTTGACTGGGTTTGAATGGTTTTGACTGGGTTTGAATGGTCTGATTCACGAAAGAAAGAAAAAGAAAGTAGGACAGGATCGTGCAGACAGAAGCCAGAGTGGAGGGACAACGCGAAGGAAATAAAATGGCGGAACTGATATCGAGATACACGTGTCCAATGCAGATCCAAGCCAGTCAGACCTCATTAACCCATTTCTACTTACACGCCACATTCATGAGCTAGAGTTAACTTTAACTCTCCACAGACGTACATCTCACCAGTCTGCCAAACCGACTATCTTGGTAACAGCCAGGTTTTACTATCCGTCCCTGGAGTCCAGTCAATCGCAGGAAGCTGTCGTCTAAGTGTTCCGGTGCCACAGCCAGAAACCTCCCCTGCCCAGATTGTCTTCCAGGATGAAAAAAGAGTACGCTAAAGGTGTGCAGAGGGCCAGCCTGAAGCCTGCCCCAGGGTCAGTGTCACGACTGGCTCAGGATGCCCCCCCCCCCCCCCCCCCCCCCCAGTGCCCCAGGGTCAGTGTGACGACTGGCTCAGGATGTCCCCCCAGTGCCCGAGGGTCAGTGTCACGACTGGCTCAGGATGTCCCCCCAGTGCCCCAGGGTCAGTTTCACGACTGGCTCAGGATGTCCCCCCCCCCCCCCCCAGTGCCCCAGGGTCAGTGTCACGACTGGCTCAGGATGTGCCCCCAGTGCCCCAGGGTCAGTGTCACGACTGGGTCAGGATATCCCCCAGTGTCCTGCCTTCCCTCCTTAGATCCTGCAACACGGCACAATTGATCTGTCTCAGATGTGTCATGTCCTATTTAACTGCAACGTAAAGGGGATGGTATTTGCTGGCTTGCTGTTGTTGTTGCTTTATTTTGCCGGTGAGTGATTCTACGTTACTTTCTCTTTCAAGTTCCACAAGCAGGCATCATCCCACGTGGGCATGTCCGTAAGAGTTACACAACATCGGCTACGCCATGATGGAGAGCGGGGAGAAAGGGGAGGAGGGGCATAGTCTCATCATAAGAAAACTCATCATCCAGTGAGTTTGGCTGGCTGGGACTCAGCGTTTAAGTCTGGCTGTGACTCAACGTTAAAGTCTGGCTGTGACTCAACGTTAAAGTCTGGCTGTGACTCAACATTAAAGTCCTTGTTTTTAGTTTCTTTGCTTGTTTGTGTCGTGTACTGTGGCTGTATTATTTGTTGTTGTTGTTTTAATGTTGTTTGCCACAGTTGTTGATCATGGTCGTTTTTTCTTTCTGTCTTTTCTGATTTTTCTTTGGGCAATGGACTGAAGTGGGGTGTATACTTTATGATATAAAAAGTTTTCTTTAGACACCGGGATGGAACGGACTATACATGTAGCCCTGTACAAAACACACACACACACACACACACACACACACACACACACACACACACACACACACACACACACACACACGCACGCGCGCGCGCGCGCGCCCGCGCTCGTTTCCTCGCAGAAAAACATCCTCTTTTACTCATTCAATATCACTTAAAGTAATATGGGGAAAAAGGCATAAACAGTTCAACGAGAACAACACGCTTTTCAACTTTTTTCGCGTTATGCATACAACGAGCCAAAAAAAATGACAACAAAGCAATGACAACAACAGGAAAAACAAACATAAAAAGAGCCATGAATCTCTGTAACATGCAATTTGTAGATACAGGAAATCATTCTTTCATCTGGCGCTCTCTCTCTCTCTCTCTCTCTCTCTCTCTCTCTCTCTCTCTCTCTCTCTCTCTCTCTTTAAAATCTTTACAGATAAATAGCCAGTAAATCAATAACATCGTGTTTCTCCAGGGAGGTATGTGCATGTACGCGCGTGCGTGCGCACGTGCATGCGTGTTTCTGTGTGTGCGTGCGTGCGTGTGTGCGTGTGTGTGTGTGTGTGTGTGTGTGTGTGTGTGTGTTTGTGTATGTGTGTGTGTGTTTGCTGTAAATGTGTACATGCGCACTCATGCATATATGTTTTAGTGTGCATGAATGTGCTTCACTCATCAGCCCTCTCTCCCTATCAGTAACCCCCCCCCCCCCCCTGCAAGTCCCGTTCCTCCCCTCTCCTCAGCACCCCCACCCCCACCCACCCCATCCCCACCCCCCATTGTGGATGTAGTCGGTGCACACAGTGCCCTCAGTCCAGCTGTCATGGACGGGGGCCCACAATGGCTCCACATTGTACGCTCCCCGCATCGTCAAGACTCTGAACTGATCAAGTTATGCAGAGTGCTCGCCCTTGTCCTTCTCACGTGGCACCCGTTTCCCCTCAGAGAGAGAGAGAGAGAGAGAGAAAGAGAGGAAAAGAGGGGAGAGAGAGAGGGGGGTATAGAGTGGAGAGAGAGGAGCGGTGGATGTTGAAGGTGTACAGGGAGGGGTTAGTGGTGATAATAATAATAATAATAATAATAATAATAATAATAATAATAATGAATACTTATATAGCGCCTATTCTCGGCTAGAGGCCAAGCTCTAAGCGCTTTACAATCAACACTCGTTTACACAACGGGCTGCCTACCTGGGTAGTGCCGACTGAAGAGCTGCCAGCTGTCATCCAGTCAGTATCGTTCAATATTGATCACTCATTTTCCATACTTCCTTCATTCTTTCCATTTCTCACGCAGGGTGCATGCTATGTGTAACGTGTCATCCATATATGCATGGTGATGACGGTAGTATAACATCAAAGACAAACACAGCGACATCGATCTGGCTGTAGGCCTGCAATGGTGGCTGAAACTGTATTGCTGGCAGACTGGTGATACAGGGACAGATCCTTGGTTTGCATGGTCACAGACCTAATTCATGATTTTATGACAATGGACATTATCGCCGATGATGAAACTTCTGCTGTGTTGCTAGTAGTAGTATTAGTAACAGTCGTAGTTGCAGTTGTAGTAGTAGCAGTAGTAGCAGCAACAGCAGCAGCAGCAGCAGCAGTAGTAGTAGTAGTAGTAGCAGTAGTAGTAGTAGCAGCAGCAGCAGCAGCAGTAGTAGTAGTAGTAGTAGTAGTAGTAATAGCAGCAGCAACAGTAGCAGAAGAAGAGGAAGAAGAAAAACAAGAACAAGAACAAGAAGAACAAAAGGAACAAGAAGAAGAACAACAAGAAAGAAAGCAGCAGGACAGACAGAGACGGCTAAGTAGTACCAATGCAGCACTCCTGTGCCTGTGAAAGTTATTGTACAACTAACTACTGAAGTTTGACAGACCAATCTCGCTTGACCTTTCTATTTACAACAAGCAAGAAGACCCATACGTAGACTGCAGCAGTGCTGAAAACAAACCAAAGTATACATAAATTCACTCCCCAAAAACATGAAGGCAACGCATTTTTCACTAAAAAGTACAGAACGAACAAATGATTTGTTTCGACGGATATGCCTGATTTTGACGTGCGAGAAACAGGTTTAACTGCATTGTGCAACAATGGAGCGGCACATGATGACAAAGAAGTATTTCTTCTCAAGAGGATCAGTTTATTTGGCTTAGCCAAGGTATGGCTTGGTTTGATTGTCCCCACTTCCATGCTTTGCTTTCATGTGATTTGATGTGATTCTCGTATCAAACTGCACCACAAAGGAATTACTATTTGCTGTTGTTGGAGGGTTTTTTTCTGTTGTTGTGCATGGAATTGGTTGGTTTGGGTCTAAGAGAAGTGGACTAAATGTGTATGGTTTTAGCTGGGTCTGAATGTTTTAATTCACGAAAGAAAAGAAAAAGAAAGTAGGACAGCATCGTGCGGACAACCCTTTGAACGGAAGCCAGTGTGGAGGCAAAACACGAAGGAAATCTAGAGGCTGAACTGGTATCGAGTCATACGTGTCTGATGTAGATCCAAGCCAGTCAGACCTCATTAACCCATTTTA
>CM031609.1:8731685-8741685 GCA_018398815.1 Conus ventricosus | reverse complement strand
CCCAATACGCCCACCCACGTCAGGGCACCTCCACCTCAATACGCCCACCCACGTCATGCACCTCCACCTCAATACGCCCACCCACGTCATGCACCTCCACCCCAATACGCCCACCCACGTCATGCACCTCCAACTCTGCCACAATACGCCCACCCACGTCATGTACCTCCATCTCTGGCCCAATACGCCCACCCACGTCATGCACCTCCACCTCTGCCCCACTACCCCCAAATCCACGTCATGCACCTCCACCTCTGCCACAATACCCCACCGCATCATGCACCTCCATCTCTGGCCCAATACGCCCACCCACGTCATGCACCTCCACCTGTGGCCCAATACGCCCACCCACTTCATGCACCTCCACCCCACTAACCCCCATCCACGCCATGCACCTCCACCTCTCCCACAATACGCCCAGCCACATCATGCACCTCCATCTCTGGCCCAATACGCCCACCCACGCATGCACCTCCATCTCTGGCCCAAAAACGCCCAGCCACATCATGCACCTCCACCTCTCCCCCAATACACCCATCCACGTCATGCACCTCCATCTCTGGCCCAATACCCCCCACCCACGTCATGCACCTCCATCTCTGCCCCAATACGCCCATCCACGCCCATGCACCTCCACCTCTGCCCCAATACACCCACCCCGTCATAAAACCTCCACCTCTGCCACAATACGCCCACCCACGTCATGCACCTCCACCTCTCCCCAATACGCCCCCCCACGTCATGCACCTCCACCCAATACGCCCACCCACGTCATGCACCTCCACCTCTGCCCCAATACGCCCACCCACGTCATGCACCTCCATCTCTGCCCAATAACCCCCATCCACGTCATGCACCTCCATCTCTGCCAAATACACCCACCCACTCATGCCCTCCACCTCTGCCCCAATACACCCACCCACGTCATGCTCTTCCACTTCCGCCCCATTACGCCACCCACGTCATCACCTCCACCTAAATACGCCCACCCACGTCATGCACCTCCACCTCGCCGCAATACGCCCACCCACGTCATGCACCTCCACCCCAATACGCCCACCCACGTCATGCACCCCACCTCTCCCCCCAATATACCCACCCACGCCCACGCGCCCCCACCTCTCCCCCAATACGCCCACCCACGCATGCTTTTCCACTTCCGCCCCATTACGCCCACCCACGTCATGCCTGCCCCCTCTGCCCCAAACGCCCACCCACATCATGCACCTCCACCTCTGCCCCAATGCGCCCACCCACGTCACGCACCTCCACCCCAATACGCCAACCCACGTCATGCACCTCCACCTCTCCCCCAAATTTACACCCACCCACGTCACGTGCCCCCACCTCTGCCCCAATACGCCCACCCAATTCATGCACCTCCACCTCTACCCCAATACCCCACCCACATCATGCACCTCCATCTCTCCCCCAATACACCCACCCACGTCAGCACCTCCACCTCTCCCCCAAATACACCCACCCACGTCACGCACCTCCACCTCTACCCCAATACACCCACCCACGTCATACACCTCCACCTCTGCCCCAATACGCCCACCCACGTCATGTTCCTCCACCTCTCCCCCAATAAAACCCACCCACATCATGCACCTCCACCTCTCCCCCAAAACGCCCACCCACTCATGCACCTCCACCTCAAAACACCCCCCCACGTCAAGCCCTCCACCTCGCCCCTTTTCGCCACCCACGTCAGCACCTCCCCCCAAATACACCCCCCACGCCCAAGCCCCTCCACCTCTGCCCCAATACCCCCACCCACTCATGCCCCTCCACCCTGCCCAATACGGGAATAGCTCTTTGGTAGAGCGCCCACCGTAATCTTGTGACCTGGGTTGGGGGGTTCGAACCTCCCCCGGGGGCGTTTGGGTACAGGGGTTTTTTCCCCTCGGAGTTAACAGGGTTTTTCTGACTCCTTTTTCCCTTACAGTCCTTCGAAGAGACTAAAAAACCGGGGTTCCGTGTGTGAACGCACCATAACATTTTGCACACACGAAAATCCATCACCAACTTTCGAAAAAGTAGGGCCAGTTTGGCCGTTGGTATGGATGACACGTTACACATAGCATGCACCCTGCGTGAGAAATGGAAAGAATGAAGGAAGTAAGGAAAATGATGCTCGATATTGAACGATACTGACTGGATGACACGGAAACGACTGAATGAAGTGCCAGCTGGCAGCTCTTCAGTCGGCACTACCCAGGTAGGCAGCCCGTTGTGTAAACGAGTGTTGATTGTAAAGCGCTTAGAGCCTGGCCTCTAGCCGAGAATAGGCGCTATATAAGTATTCATTATTGTTATTATTATACACCCACCCACGTCATGCACCTCCACCTCTGCCCCAATACGCCCACCCACGTCATGCACCTCCATCTCTGCCCCAATACACCCACCCACGTCATGCACCTCCACCTCTGCCCCAATACGCCCACCCACGTCATGCACCTCCACCTCTGCCCCAATACACCCACCCACATCGTGCACCTCCATCTCTGCCCCAATACACCCACCCACGTCATGCACCTCCACCTCTGCCCCAATACACCCACCCACGTCATGCACTGCCACCTCTGCCCCAATACGCCCACCCACATCATGCACCTCCACCTCTGCCCCAATGCGCCCACCCACATCATGCACCTCCACCCCACTAACGCCCACCCACGTCATGCTCCTCCACCTCTGCCCCAATACGCCCACCCACGTCATGCTCCTCCACCTCTGCCCCAATACACCCACCCTCCTTACGTCATTCGGCCACCCCCTATACCCCAGTAAACCCACCCACGTCATGTACCTCCACCCCAATACACCCACCCTCCTTACGTCATTCGACCGCCCCCTATGCCCCAGTAAACCCACCCACGTCATGTACCTCCACCTCTGCCCCAATACACCCACCCTCCTTACGTCATTCGACCGCCCCCTATGCCCCAGTAAACCATCCGCGTCATGCTCTTCATCAGCATCCCCTCTGTCCCAATGCTCTTCAATCGCGCCCTCTCTGCGCAATACACCACCCAAGTCAAGTCCTTCATCCGCCCATTCTGCCCTAACACCCCCAACTACGTCACACCCTTCGTCTCTCCCCTCTGTCCCAATACGCCCACCAGCATCACACCCCCCCCCCCCCCCCCTTCCCCCTTAATACCCAAATCCATGTCATGCCCTGAAATCAGCTTCCCCCACCCTTTTGCTACCCATCCATGTCAAGCGTTCAATCTCCCCTTCTCCCCCCCCCCCCCCCCTTCCCCGCCCCCCCCTCCTGTCCCACACATGTCATGCCATAAAATTGACGCACCCTCCCCCCTTCCCCGATTATCATGATCTGAAATCCTTGCTCCCAACCCCCAACCATGTGAAGCCCCAAATCTGCGTTCGCTGTATTTCCCCTATGTCACACCCTGCATCCGCGACCCCCCCCCCCCCCCCCCCCCCCCCATGTCATGCTCTGCATTTGCACCTCCCCTCTCCCTGTTCCCCCACCCATGGCGCACCCTGCATCCGGGAAAGCCGTATTACCACCTATATCATACTGTGTGTCCGCGTTCTCCATACCCACCATCATGTTGTAGAATGCATCCGCCCCCCCCCCCCCCCCCCCACTCCATGTCACAGCCCGATTCCACGACGGCATACCCACATGGAATTCCCCGCTTCCACGTCCCCCTGTACCCCCCCCCCCCCCGCCCCCCCCCCCCCCCCCCCCCACACGTCATTCGCTGCTCCCCCTCCCTTGTATGCCCATACATGTCGCGTCCTGCAAACGTGGCTCTGTTCCTCCCCCCACCCTCCCCCCTCTACCGTTCTCTCCCATCCACGTCACATCATGCATCCCTGCATATTGTGCCGTATGTCACACGCCTTCCCCGCCCTACCTCCACTGTGCCCTATGTCACGCCCTTCCCCACACTACCTCCACCTCCATTGTGCCCTATGTCACGCCTTCCCTACCCTAACCTCCACCTCTATTGTGCCCTATGTCACGCCTTCCCTACCCTACCTCCACCTCCATTGTGCCCTATGTCACGCCTTCCCTACCCTACCTCCACCTCTACTGTGCCCTATGTCACGCCTTCCCTACCCTACCTCCACCTCTATTGTGCCCTATGTCACGCCCTACCCCTCACCCTATACCTCTCCACCTCTATTGTGCCCATGTCCCGCCTTCCCTACCCTACCTCCACCTCTATTGTGCCCCATGTCACGCCTTCCCTATCCCTACCCTATCAACCTTCCCTACCTCTCACTTGTGGCTTATGTCCACGCCTTCCCTACCCTACCTCTATGTGTGCCCTATGTCACGCCTTCCCTACCCTACCTCCACCTCTATTGTGCCCTATGTCCCGCCTTCCCTACCCTACCTCCCCCTCTACTGTGGCCTATGTCCCGCCTTCCCTACCCTACCTCCCCCTCTACTTGGCCTATGTCACGCCTTCCCTACCCTACCTACACCTCTACTGTGCCTATGTCACGCCTTCCCTACCCTACCTCCACCTCTACTGTGCCCTATGTCACGCCTTCCCTACCCTACCTCCACCTCTACTGTGGCCTATGTCACGCCTTCCCTACCCTACCTCCACCTCTACAGTGGCCTATGTCACGCCTTCCCTACCCTACCTCCACCTCTACTGTGGCCTATGTCACGCCTTCCCTACCCTACCTCCACCTCTACTGTGGCCTATGTCACGCCTTCCCTACCCTACCTCCACCTCTACTGGGGCCTTATGTCACGCCTTCCCTACCCTACCTCCACCTCTACTGTGGCCTATGTCACGCCTTCCCCACCCTACCTCCACTTGCCTTATGTCACGCCTTCCCCACCCTACCTCCACTGTGCCTTATGTCACGCCTTCCCCACCCAAACCTCCACCTCTACTGTGCCTTATGTCACGCCTTCCCCACCCTACCTCCACCTCTACTGTGCCTTATGTCACGCCTCCCCACTCTGCCTCCACCTCTACTGTGCCCTATGTCACGCCTTCCCTACCCTAACCTCCACCTCTAATGTGCCCTAAAACCCGGCCCACATCCTACTTCAACCCCATTCAAGTCAGGCGGGGAAATACACCCAGTGCATATCCCCCCCCCCCCCTCCCAATGTCATGCCCTGAATTCCCCCCCCCCCCCCCCCCCCCCCCCCCGGAACCTATGTCATGATCTAAATCCGCGCCTTCTGCCACCATCAATGTCAAGCTCTGAAATCTGCGCTCCTTGTAACTCTCATCCGTGTTACACCCTGCATTCCCCCCCTACCCCCACCCGTATTACACCCTGCATTTCCCCCCCTACCCCCACCCGAAATACACCCTGCATTCCCCCCATACCCCCACCCGTGTTACACCTGCATCCCCCCCTACCCCCTCCCATGTTACGCCTTGCATTTTCAACTCGTCCCCCTTATTCCCCCCCCCCCCCTACCCCACACCCGTGTCAAGCTCTGAAATCCGCGCCGCTTACCCCCTCACCCCCCTCCCCCTATTACGCCCTGCATCTGTACATCCTCCCCCTCATCCCATCCTGTCAGGTCTAGCAACCATGACAACCATGTTATACACAGCATTCCCCTCCTTTATACCCGCTACCATGTTATACGCAGTATTCCCCTCCTTTATACCCGCTACCATGTTATACGCTGTATTCCCCTCCTATATACCCGCTACCATGTTGTACGCAGTATTCCCCTCATTTATGCCCGCTACCATGTTGTACGCTGTATTCCCCTTCTTTATACCCGCTAACCATGTTGTACGCTGCATTCCCCTCCTTTAGTACCCGCTACCATGTTGTACGCTGCATGCCCGCCCTTATACCCGCCACCATGTTGTACACAGTATTCCCCTCATTATACCGCTACCATGTTGTACGCTGTATTCCCCTCCTTTATTACCCGCCACCATGTTGTACGCAGTATTCCCCTCCTTTATACCCGCTACCATGTTGTACGCTGCATTCCCCTCATTTATACCCGCTACCATGTTGTACACTGTATTCCCCTCCTTTATACCCGCTACCATGTTGTACGCTGCATTCCCCTCATTTATACCCGCTACCATGTTGTACACTGTATTCCCCTCCTTTATACCCGCTACCATGTTGTACGCTGCATTCCCCTCATTTTTTACCCGGCTACCATGTTGTACGCTGCATTCCCCTCCTTTATACCCGCTACCATGTTGTACGCTGTATTCCCCTCCTTTATACCCGCTAACCATGTTGTACGCTGCCTTCCCCTCCTTTATACCCGCTACCATGTTGTACGCTGCATGCCCGTCCTTTATACCCGCCACCATGTTGTACACAGTATTCCCCTCCTTTATACCCGCTACCATGTTGTACGCTGTATGCCCGTCCTTTATGCCCGCCACCATGTTGTACGCTGTATGCCCGTCCTTTATACCCGCCATGTTGTACGCCGTTTTCCCCTCCTTTATACCCGCTACCATGTTATACACAGCATTCCCCTCCTTTATACCCGCTACCATGTTGTACGCTGCATTCCCGTCCTTTATACCCGCTACCATGTTGTACGCTGTATTCCCCTCATTTATACCCGATACCATGTTGTATGCTGTATTCCTGTCCTTTATACCCGCTGCCATGTTGTACGCTGTATTCCCCACCTTTAAATACCCGCTACCATGTTGTACACCGTATTCCCCTCCTTTATACCCGCTACCATGTTGTACGCTGCATTCCCGTCCTTTATACCCGCTACCATGTTGTACGCTGTATTCCCCTCATTTATACCCGCTACCATGTTGTACGCTGTATTCCTGTCCTTTATACCCGCTACCATTTTGTACGCTGTATGCCCGTCCTTTTACCCTACCATGTTGTACGCTGTATTCCCCTCCTTTATTACCCGCTACCATGTTGTACGCTGTATGCCCGTCCATTTTATACCCGCCACCATGTGTACGCTGTATGCCCGTCCTTTATACCCTCTACCATGTTGTAACGCTGTATTCCCCTCCTTATACCCGCTACCATGTTGTACACTGTATTCCCCTCCTTTATACCCGCTACCATGTTGTACACTGTATTCCCCTCCTTTATACCCGGTACCATGTTGTCCGCTGTATTCCTGTCCTTTATACCCGCTACCATGTTGTACGCTGTATTCCCCTCCTTTATACCCGCTACCATGTTGTACGCCGTGTTCCCCTCCTTTATACCCGCTACCATCTTGTACGACGTGTTCCCCTCCTTTATACCCACTACCATGTTGCACGCTGTATTCCCCTCCTTTATACCCGCTACCATTTTGTACGCTGTATTCCCCTCCTTTACACCCGCTACCATGTGTACGCTGTATTCCCCTCCTTTATACCCGCTACCATGTTGTACGCTGTATTCCCCTCCTTTATACCCGCTACCATGTTGTACGCTGTATTCCCCTCCTTTATACCCGCTACCATGTTGTACGCTGTATTCCCCCCTTTATACCCGCTACCATGTTGTACACTGTATTCCCCTCCTTTATACCCGCTACCATGTTGTACGATGTATTCCCCTCCTTTATACCCGCTACCATGTTGACACTGTATTCCCTCCTTTATACCCGCTACCATGTTGTACGCTGCATTCCCCTCCTTTATACCCGCTACCATGTTGTACGCTGTATTCGTCCTTTTCACCCACTACATGTTGTACGCTACATTCCCATCCAATAGACCTGCTACCATGTTGTACACTGTATTCCCGTCCTTTTTACCCGCTACCATGTGTATGCTGCATTCCCGTCCTTTATACCCGCTACCATGTTGTACGTTGCATCCCGTCCTTTATACCCCTGCCATGTTGTACCTGCATTCCCGTCCTTTAAAACCCGTTACCATGTTGTACGTTGCATTGCCGTCCTTTAAAACCCGCTACCATGTTGCATGTTGCATTGCCGTCCTTTATACCCGCTACCCATGTTGTACGCTGCACTGCCCATCCTTTATACCCGCTACCATGTTGTACGTTGCATTGCCGTCCTTTATACCCGCTAACCATGTTGTACGTTGCATTGCCGTCCTTCATACCCACACCATGTTGTACGTTGCATTGACGTCCTTTAGACCTGCTACCATGTTGTACACTGTACCTTTATACCCGCTACCATGTTGTACGCTGTATGCCCGTCATTTACACCCGCTGCCATGTTGTACGCCGTATGCCCATCCTTTATACCCGCTACCATGTTGTACGCCGTGTTCCCGTCCTTTATACCCGCTACCATGTTGTACGCTGCATTCCCCTTTATACCGCCACCATGTTGTACGCTGTATTCCCCTCCTTTATACCCGCTACCATGTTGTATGCTGCATGCCCGTTCTTTATACCCGTTACCATGTTGTACGCTGTATTCCGTCCTTTATACCCGCTACCATGTTGTACGCTGTATTCCCGTCCTTTATACCCACTACCATGTTGTACGCTGTATTCCCGTCCTTTATACCCGATACCATGTTGTACGCTGTATTCCCGTCCTTTATACCCGATACCATGTTGTACGCTGTATTCCCGTCCTTTATACCTGCTACCATGTTGTACGCTGTATTCCCGTCCTTTGTACCTGCTACCATGTTGTACGCTGTATTCCCGTCCTTTACACCCGCTACCATGTGGTACAATGTATCTGCCACCCCGCACCCATGGCATACCCTGCATCCGCGTCCTGCGTATCCTCCTACGTCATACCCTGTATTCGCTCCTCTACGCACCCCTTCCACTGGTTCACAGATATCCCACCTGATGTGATCTAATTTCCGAAAGAGATCCAGCATTTGTTCATCTGATCTAAGATTTTATGTACAGAGGATTTTTTTTTCCAAATTTTTCCAGTGTGTTTTTATGTGTATTTTAAAGGGTTGTGTGAATTAGTTTTACTTCACTCTTTCTTTTAATGACTTGGAAGTTGACTACAACGCGGTGATAGCATTGATATGGCCCTTTGCGGTCGCCTGGGCTATTGCCTTACCTTGTCTCACCTTATGACCATCCTTGTCACGACCAGCATCTGACTAAACGAATGACCGACTGACCGACCGACCGAACGAATGTATGACTAAACGACCGACTAAGCGAATGACTGACTGAATGAGCGATCGATCGAACGAATGTACGAATGACTGAATGACCAACTGAACGAATGAACGCCTAAACGACTGATTGACCGACTGAATGACTGAACGACCGATTGACCGACTGAATGACTGAACGACCGATTGAACGAATGAACGACCGATTGACCGACTGAACGAATGGACGTCTGAACGACCGATTGAACGAATGAACGAATGGATGACTGAACGACCGATTGAAGGAATGAACCTCTGAACGACCGATTGAACGAATGAACGTCTGAACGACCGATTGACCGACTGAACGAATGGATGACTGAACGACCGATTGACCGACTGAACGAATGGATGACTGAACGACCGATTGAACGAATGAACGTCTGAACGACCGATTGACCGACTGAACGAATGGATGACTGAACGACCGATTGATCGAATGAACGTCTGAATGACAGACTGAACGAATGAACGTCTGAACGACCGATTGACCGACTGATCGAATGGATGACTGAACGACCGATTGACCGACTGATCGAATGAACGTCTGAACAACCGACTGAACGAATGAACGTCTGAGCGACCGATTGACCGACTGAACGAATGAACGACCGACTGAACGAATGAATGACTGAACGGCTGACTGACCGAATGAATGACTGAACGGCCGACAAAACAAATAAATGACTGACTGACCGAATGAATGACTAAACGACCGACTGAATGACTGAACGACTGACTAAAAGAAGGAATGACTGAACGACCGACTGAATGATGAACGAGCAACCACCTGATGACTGAACGAATGAGTGACTGAACGACCGACTGAACGAATGAATATCTGACCGACCGATTGACCGACTGAACGAATAAATGACTGAACGAGCGACCACCGGACAAATTTACGAACA
>CM031609.1:8706685-8726685 GCA_018398815.1 Conus ventricosus | reverse complement strand
GGCTGACAATTGCAGAATGGACAGGGAAACAAGGACTGACAACATTGCAGAATGACAGGGAAACAGGACTGCACATTGCAGAATGAACAGGGAAACAAGGACTGACACCATTGCAAAATGACAGGGAAACACGGACTGACAACATTGCAGAATGAACAGGAAACAGGACGACAATTGCAGAATGAACAGGGAAACAAGGCTGACAACATTGCAGAATGGACAGGGAAACAAGGGCTGACACATTGCAGAATGGACAGGGAAACAAGGACTGACACATTGCAGAATGGACAGGGAAACAGGGACTGAACATTGCAGAATGGACAGGGAAACAGGACTGACACATTGCAGAATGGACAGGGAAACAGGGCTGACAACATTGCAGAATGGACAGGAAACAGGACTGACAACATTGCAGAATGGACAGGGAAACAGGGTGACAACATTGCAGAATGGACAGGGAAACAGGGACTGACATTGCAGAATGGACAGGGAAACAAGGACTGACAACATTGCAGAATGGACAGGGAAACAGGGACTGACAACATTGCGAATGACAGAAACAGGATGACATTGCAGAAGGCAGAAACAGGGACTGACAACATTGCAGAATGGACAGGGAAACAGGGCTGACAACATTGCAGAATGGACAGGGAAACAAGGGCTGACAACATTGCAGAAGTGGACAGGGAAACAAGGCTGACAACATTGCAGAATGGACAGGGAAACAAGGACTGACACCATTGCAGAATGGACAGGGAAACAGGCTGACAACATTGCAGAATGGACAGGGAAACAGGGACTGACACATTGCAGAATGGACAGGGAAACAGGGACTGACACATTGCAGAATGGACAGGGAAACAGGGACTGACCATTGCAGAATGACAGGGAAACAAGGACTGACACATTGCAGAATGGACAGGGAAACAGGGACTGACACATTGCAGAATGGACAGGGAAACAAGGACTGACACCATTGCAGAATGGACAGGGAAACAGGTGACTACACCATTGCAGAATGGACAGGGAAACAAGGGACTGACACCATTGCAGAATGGACAGGGAAACAGGCTGACAACATTTCAAATGGACGGCAACAGGACTACAACATTGCAGAATGACAGGAAACGAGGCTGACATCTTGCAGATGGACAGGAAACAGGACTGACACATTGCAAGTGACAGGACTGGCTCCTCAAATGACTACACGGCCCTAGACAGGAAGTTGACATATTAGACACAGCCAGAAATAGAATCTTGATCGCTTATATGCCAGTGTTTAATCGACAGACAAGGAATGAATATTCATGACACAGCCATATCTGCATCTAATGTTTTTTTTAACAACTGTGTGACTTGACAGGCAGTTACATTGTTATATTTTTTTTTAATATGTTCTTGGGTCTCAGAAAATAAACGTTTGCGTTGTCAGATGATGAAATATTATTGCTTTCACCTGCAGTCAGAGCAATATAATCATGATCACATTTGACCGGTTGGTTCTGTTGGCGAGGCGTGACAGGCACTGTTGGACCTGATGAAACAGATGAAAGAAAAAATTGCATTGTTTGGCAAGTTCATCTGTTAACTTGTAACTGGCCGAGCAAAGACAGCGTGTGTCTAGACCGTTTTTGATAGTTGTTGCCAGACTTTAAGAATACTTTTTTTGTTTTTGAATTCAAGACAAAAACACTTTGAATGAAACGATTAGCTTTCGACAACTTACCTTATTCTGAAAGAGCCAGCTTTATGGTATGAATTCAACATATTTGTACGTCTCAGATTGCCAAGAGCTAATTCAATGGCTCTACTGACTGTCAATTGTATTTTATTCAACAGACTGTACGGGGTTGATAAATATACTTCTTATCAATTACTCAGTTTTAATCGGACGAGGCTGGTGGCTGTGGTAACGGAGGTTTATTGTTGTTTGTATCTTGATCTCATGGTGAAGCACCAACTGCTGTAATGATCTTTTCCTTGTTGTCATTATCACAAATTCTCAGTATGAAATTGCAAATGGGATTACTAATCAAGTGAGAATGCCAAAACTTCGTCTTGTGAATGTCGTAAAGTTTAGCCATCCAATACTCCATGTTGTAGCAATGATGTCGGATTCTCCCGTTGTGACATAGTTACTAGTGTTTTCTCTCCCGAATGTACAGGCCCATTTCATTCCATGTACATGTTTCATCGATCTCCAGTATGTTGTGCATGATTTAATACCCTCATCTCCTTAGATTTGCATTTGCCTGCATGGAAATATCGTCTGAATATTAAACCATATGCATGTCTTTTGATGGTACCTTAGGTAGGTCAAAAGTCGGAATAGCACACACAGTAGAAGTTACAATGACACGTTGAAGGGTATGGATATTCTGAAAAGATGACTAGACTTTGCCCACTCGTAAACATTCAGATTCTCCAGTTTCAAAAATTGTCGATACAAAACTTCGCTTATCCTACTAATCGTAACATTTTAGAGCAGTTTTGCAAGTCACTTGTTATTGCAGGCTTTTAATGATAAATGCGACAATGTATTTTTTTTCATAACACAACTAATAATAACAATAAAAGCAAGCTATATGAACTTCAGTCAATGTCATAAAACATTAAAGCATCAATGAAGCTGAATAGTAAACACTACATAAAAGGTTACAAGTACACAGAGAGAGAGAGCGAGAGAGAGAGCGAGAGAGAGAGAGAGAGAGAGAGAGAGAGAGAGAGAAAACACCCGACTAATGCCAATTTAAGCCGTATTCCCAACATTGTAAAAAAAAATTTTTTTTATTTTAAGCTACAAGAAGAAAAATGTGGCCAAGTCGTGTTGGGTGAAGTCATTCAAAAACAGTGCAATTCGTCAAAACAACACAAACATATTTCACTTGAAAATGTACATACACATACTCCCCACCCCCTTCCTCAACACCTCTCCATCCGTATCTTTCCCCCCCTGTTCTGTCGCTCCTCCAACAACACATCAATCTACATGGTTGCGCGAAAATGCCGCTCATGCAGCCCAATCCCCCCCCCCCCTCCCTCCTCAATACACACAAAACACGAGCGCACGCGCTCGCACACGCACACACAAGCAAGCCTGCACACATACACACTCACACACATACACCACACAGCGCGCGCGGACACACACAAACATACGCGCACGCATATACATACAAGCGCAAACAAATGCTCGTGCACGCGCACGTACGCTTGGACATATACAAAAATGCGCGCGCACACGCACATATTACATAAAACACACACGCACGCATACATGCACGCGTGCGCACGCCCGCACGCATATACAACCATATGCGCACGCTTGCGTACACATATACATATTCAACCATGCGCACGCACAAGACGTACTTCACACACACACACACACACACACACACACACACACACACGCGCGCCATATACAGCCAAACGCGCGTGCTTGAGTACACATATACATATTCAACCATGCGCGCGCACGCAAGACGTACGTCACACACACACACACACACACACACACACACACACACACACACGTGTCCTCACTGGAAGCCGGTACAGAATGTTAAGCAGCCCATTGGCACATCGCCGCTTGCTATTTGCTCGAGTCTTGCAACATGATTTTGAATTGATTGGACTTCATGACGTAAAAAAATATATATTGCTACCAAATATTTTTCTCCGAGCTTCTTACCTTATGTGCATCAACCTTTTTTTTAACCCACCTGATGTACTAGGATTATACTTTTTTTTTCCAGATGCTTTTCAAAACGACTTCTAGGTGTATTCTTTTTTTTTATTAACAAATAGAATACCAACAACACTTTTACGCGAAAAGAAAGACTTCAAATATTCTTTAAATTCCTTGTATGTAATATATGAATCTGGTCTTTGATGAACAGATACAGCCTCATCTTGCTGTCTTCAGTGTTTTATATCAGAAGTGAGACTTGATGATAAACTGTTCTCAGAGAGTGCCTGTGCTTTGTCAAAAGATCTCATGACAACAATTCTTAATTTGATGCGATAGGATTTATAGTTTTTCTTCTTTTTTTTCACACGTTGTACACATTTTTGGATTCAGATATTTCAGGATTATGAAAATCAGGAAATAATACAATTCTGGTTCCAGCAACAACTCTGCCGCTATGATTTCACTGAAAATGTCGGATGACAAATGGGAGAATGACATGAAAATGATAAATAATTGACAGGAGATGAGCGTAAATATGAAGACTGATCATCGAAAAACGTGAAAATGATGACTGGCGGGAGAAGAATGAGGAAACGATGACTGACTGACTGGAGAAGAACGTCAATGACTGGAGAAGAGTGATAAAACGATAAGTGACTGACTAGAGAAGAACGTCAATGACTGGAGAAGAGTGATAAAACGATAAGTGACTGACTGGAGAAGAACGTCAATGACTGGAGAAGTGATAAAACGATAAGTGACTGACTGGAGAAGAACGTCAATGACTGGAGAAGAACGTCAATGACTGGAGAAGAGTGGTAAAACGATAAGTGACTGACTGGAGAAGAACGTGAAAATGATGAATGACCGATTGAAGAACTTGAAAAGAACAAATGACTTTGAATGGAGTTGGGTAAAACATGCGAATGGTGAATGTTGAACGAGGTGTGTGTGTGTGTGTGTGTGTGTGTGTGTGTGTGTGTGTGTGTGTGTGTGTGTGTGTGTTGTGTGTGTGTGTGTGTGTGTGTGTGTGTGTGTGTGCAGGAAGGGAGGAGGAGGGGGGAGGGTGAAAATGATGAAGACTGAACTGGAGGGGGAGGAGGAGGAGGGGGGAGTGCGTGAGAGTGACCAACGTTGGGAGTGTGGGAAAAGGTAAGGACAATAAATGTTGAACTGGGGGAAACGTGAAAATGAGGAAGTTGGACTGAGAAAAAAGGCAAGAATTATGAATATTGGACAGGTAGAACTGGAAAAGGGGGGGGGGGGGGGGGGGGCAGGGGGGGAGTGATGCAAAAAATGGTGAATGCTGGACGGGAGGACACTGTGAGAATAATGTCGGCCTGGCGGGGAAGAGAAGAACGCAGGAAAGATGAATAATAAATGGAAGGGTGGAGCGACGCCGATGAACGAAAGACGGACGAGAAAAGCGAATGCAAGAGAAGAGAGTGAGAATGGTGGCCTCTATAAAAACAAAAAACAGCCACATCGTAGTAGTGGACACAGTCAGCACAGAATGGGACGAAAGGAAAGGACGGTAAGGCGTTAATGAGTGGCTGGCACGACGAGGCGAAGAGAACATAATGCTACGTGCAGGACGGGAGCTAAACACGCCAACACTAATGACGAGAACAGAACGTGAAAAATAATAACCGAGAGACAAAACGGGAAATGGGAAAGTGAGAAGGATGTGTGATGGATGGAACGAGTGAGGAAAAGCAGAACGAAGATCAATGGAGGTGAGAAGAAGACAACGTGAAAACGGATGAACGATGCTCTGGAGGAGGACAACAGCTTCACAGCACGAACGATGGCTAGGAGAAGGACATAAGAATGATGAATGACGGGCGGGATTGGAAGGGGGAGAACTGGATTGAGTTGAATGTGGTACGTACGCCCATCCCACTGCTCAATACTGCCGAAAGAACAGCAACGCGGAAGAACAGGTCAGGAAAGTATATAAGGAACTGTGTGTGGTAGAGAAGAATAAAAGGGGAAGGGGGGGGGGGGGGGGGAGGGGAGGCGACTGCAGGACTTCGAAGGCTGGAGGTGTAGGGGGGAAAGAACTAATTAAAAAAAAAAAAGAAGAAATGGGGAATATGGTAACATGATTAAAGTGTAACAGGGGGACGGGCAGTAATGGAAAGGACTAAAGACTGGAAGGAGGAGGAGAAACTGAAGGGCCTCAGGTTCAAATCCATGAAATATTTGTTTAAATAATAATAAAAAATAAAAATAAAAATTTAAAAAAAAAACTGCAGTGGAGAAAATGCAGCTGGACGAAGGTGGAAACTGGTGGCGGTGTGTCCTATGTTTTCGGCAATATCCCCCCCCCCCCCCCCCCCCCCCCCCCCCCCCCCCCCCCCCCCCCCCCCCCCACAAAAAAAAAGATCACACGATAAAGTGAAGGGTCTCTGGTGAACATCAAGCAGTGAACCTGCAAAGGAGGGAGTGGATGGAAACCAGAGAACTAATAAATGTCTGTTCTAGCCCATCCACCCTCAACCAGTTTCGGGTGGATGACTCTAGAACAGACATTTATTACTTCTCTGCCAATAACACTTCAACAATGAATTAAAAATGATAATCCATCACACATTTTTTCAATAAACAAAAAATAACGATTTTTTACAAACAAACATACGTGTAGGGTTATCCGTTTTCAATACTAATTTACTAAACTTTTCAGATTCTAGTTTTTGCTCAATCCTTTGTTTTTCTTGTTTGTTTTAATAACATTATTTTCGCGCAAACATTCATCAAATGAGTCTCTGTCTTTCATGGGGAAATAAACTACAGTTTTTAATTGTTCTCTAAAGTCTTTTAAAACCGAGTTATATTTTTGACATAAAATCCACACACTTATTCATCATGTCTTCCACTGAAAGCCAGTTTTGCTAAAATGGTTCTCTTTTAACCATGCCTTGTTCTGCCGAACAGTCATCTATAATAAATAGTGTCTGGGCTCCTTCAAACATTCTATAAAAGTATTCTAAACACTCAGTTTATTGCTAGGATCAACTAAAAATACGTCATCATCTGTCCATATAAACCTCTATCATGATATGTTTTGTTCCGTTTAAGCGTTGGACAGAAAATCACAATATAATCAAAATTATAGCGATAAACTGTTTGTAATAGGTCTAGGACAAATATTGTTTTTCCACAGCCAGTTTGTCCACAAATCAATGAACAATGAGGCTCTTTTGTCATAAAGTTTTAAATGCTCCATAGTTTTTATAACAGAATTTAATTTAATTTAATCCTGTTATTATATTTATCATACTCTGTCAGAACTTGTTCAGTATAAAAAACCCTATAAGGCCTAAATGTGAAAGATTAATCCAATTCAGTTCTGTAAGATTGTTTCTATTTAAGTCAACATTGAATTTTTGCTATATTTTTATGCCCTTAATATCCTCACCATTGTGACGAACGACGAGGAACTTTAAAACGTTTAACGTCTAAGTTTTGCCAGCTAATATTAATTCCTTTTATAAGGACGTCACTAACGCCCACAACCCCCCCCCTCCCTCTCCACATCTTTAAAGACAGAAATTCAAATATCATTGTGAACGGGGTCTCCTAATTCCTGCGGGGAATGAACTGAATTTGTAAGAAGCTTCCTTTAAAACCGTTTCTTTTGTGGAGGATGTACTGTTTTTTCCCATATGGCGTTATTTCAATCTCTTTCCGACTATTGTCCTCTGGCAAAAGGAAAAGGGCCAGAGTTGAATGTTTTTTCTGAAACTTTTTGACGGCTAAAAAATGTAAATGGGCTTATGAATTCAAATTTTAAATGTCCCATTCTAAATATGGTTTCTAAGTGCCATTTGCTGTCAGGTTTTTCGAACTATTTTATATTCATACGGGCCCAGCATTATTTGCTTCTACACTGCGCAGTTGTTCTAGTTTAGGAAACTTTTTGTTGGTCGCCAACCTTTGCGTTTATAATCACCATCTTTAGTGTACTCAAAACCATACAAACGCCTATCTCACCGTTCTGTTCAAAGTCCGCAACTTTCTGCAAGGTCTTTTAATTCTAAAGTTATAACACCTCACAGGCGCTAATGAACTCCTGATCTTCTGGCCCGCGCGACATTATTTTTTAGTACAACGTATTATTTTATTTCTAAAACAATGTGCAGGTTATCACATTTCACGACTTTCCCTGTTTTGTCTGCAATTTTATATTAAATGATCCGACCCTCCCACAAACAATCGTTTAAACTTTAAAGTAAATTAGGGAATTGGTAAATTTTTTAATCGCAATATGCAGCTTTCCCTGATGGAAGAGCTCTTAAAACAGTTGAGGGCCTTCCATCATATAAGTTTTTCTCAGTGCTAAGCTCGTCCAAATGAACAAAAGTAATGAATGTAAGCAAGATCGAGCGGATTTTCTCCCTCATAAGTAGTTTTGTTTTGGTGTAACTCTAAAAAATATGAACGTCTCGATTGGCAGTTGTAAAGCCTAACATTTATGCTAGCTCTCCATCAAAATAGTAACCTACGTCTTTTTCTTCAGGCTTTAAGGCCAACATTGTTTTCGATTTGCATTGTTAAGTTTGAGAGTAATGTCAAAATTACTCATTGCTCTTTTTGTGAGCAAAACCCGTAATAAAACCCTCAGGTATTGTTTAATGGCTAACTAATTTTCCTGCATTATTAATTTTTAATCTTATTATTATTCTTGGATTCGGTTTATATTAAACCTACGACTTTGTTTAAAAAATTTCATGAAGTGCAACCATTCTGGCCCCAATTGTTATCAATATAGCATGTTCAAAAAACGAAGGACGGTCTTGGAGTTGTTATTGTTACAAACATTTTTTTTAACGAAATAAAAATGAGTGCATTCAAATATACTAATGCAAAATATTCTGTTTGGCCGCACTACAATTTAAATATAAAACTGATACTTTGACATTTTGTGACTCAGTTGCGCCTTCATAAAGGTTTAGTACTCCATAAAGATAATACCCCCTATTAAAAAAGACTACATCCGAAAAAATGTGGTTCAGTCCCTCCGATTCAGTTTTACCAGAACAGTTAAAACTTGCTGTGTTTTGTGCATCAACGGTGTGGTTTTGTCGTTGCTGATCACTTAAATCATCCTGATCCTTTGGTGAGGTCAGTGTATTAGATTTTCATTTTAATTACACCTTCAGGCGTATTTTGACTGAACTGCAAGCTCCCCTTACCAAACGACAAACCGTTTAAATCCATTCAGCAACAGAATAGACATGAAGGCTTTTGAAAGGATTTGTAACGAATTCAAAATAAGGCAAGACAACTTAGACAAAGTTTTGGGTCTTAATCATGGTCAGGCAACCCCTTAATTTTGGGGCGTGCAAAAGAAAGTATAACTAAGACTGGAATCCTCCTAAACATCTTTCTCTTCAGGCACAACTGTTCACCCGGGCCAAGAGCAAGAGCATAAAACAGCAAGGAAACATTAAATTAACGCTCTAAGGGCCAACTAAAGCAGGAAAAAAACATTCTTCCCCAATTGTTTTGTTCAAAAACAAGGGGTTGGGTTGTGATTTTAAAACATTTGTTTTAAGGTTTTAAAAATTTTTTCATTAAAATTACACCAAAACCCCCTTTTTGGCCGCCCCTCCCAACCCCTTTAAATATTAACAACGAATCGACATTTTTTTTAAAAGGGTTTGCCCCCGTTCAAAAAATTTTTAAGACTCCATTAACAAATTACCCTTACCCCCCTTTTTTTAAAAAAAAAACAAAACAATCCCCAAATTTTTTCGGGCACCGTTCCCAGGGTAAGAAAATTTTTAAAAACGTCGGTTTTTTGCCAAGGGTGGGGGGAATCGATCATTTAAAAAAGGGGATTTTGGTGAAGGAAAAGGAAGTTTTCAGCTTAAAAACCTTCACAAATTTTGACAAAAAACTCTTGCCCCCTTTTAAAACGCCAAACCGTTTTTTTCCTTCAAAAAAAAAAACCAAAAGGTTTTTTTTTTTTTAAATTTTTTTTTTTAAAATTTCAAACAAAAAAAAATTAAAAAATTTGGATTTTTTTTTTTTTTTTTTTGGGGGTTTTTTTTTTTGGGGTTTTTAAAAAAAAAATAATTAAAATAAAAAAAAAAATTTTTTTTTTTTTTTTTTTTTTTTTTTTTTTTAAAAAAAAAAAAAAAAAATTTAAATTTTTTTTGGGGTTTTTTTGGGTTTTAAAAAAAAAAATTGGGTTTTTAAAAATTGGGGGGGGGGGGGGGGAAAAAATTTTTTTTTTTTTTTTTTTTTTTTTTTTTTGGGGGTTTTTTTTTTTTTTTTTTTTTTTTTTTTTTAAAATTTTTCAATTTCCCAAGATCGAAATTTGCCCTTTGCTGTTGGCAGGGGGTTTTTATACATGCGGCCTTCTAAACCTCAGGCTCCAGAAGGAACAAAAATTAACTACAAAAATTTGAAATCCTTTTTGGAAGGAATTGAACAGAAAGTGGGAAAAAAACAAAAATAAATTTCTGAGCCAGAAAATTTTGGCAAGCAAAAACAAAAAAGACGACCCCCCAAAATTTTAAAACCATCCAACCCCCCCGGGGTCCAAACCCAAAAAACCGTTGAAGAAGTCAAAAAAAAAATGACCATAATTTATAAAAACAGCGCTTCCCTTTTTTGGTTTAAACCCTGGCCTAGGTTTCCCTCCTTTTTTTTACTAAAAATTGGGCCCAACCCAACTAAGAGAACTAATGCCCAAAGTGCTCGGCCAAAACCCAAACTACTTTGCTCGCAGTAGAAAAAAAGCCGCAAAACGACCTCCCTAAAAATTCCGGGGTAAAGAGTCTATGGTTTTAACGGGCAAATTTTTTTTAATAAACCCCAAGATAAATTAAGCTGTTTTTTTTACCCATATTTATCAGGGGGTTTGATGGCCCCCGATGGGGGTGGGGGCACTGCCCCGGGAACCCCCACCGCCTGAAATTAGCCATCACCAGGGGTACATTGAAAAACCAAAGGGCTTTTAAAAACCCCTTACAAAATGTGACCCCTTTGCTCCCAAAAACTGTGCTTTTTTCTTTCTGTTTGCGTTGTGTCTTCATTAAAACCCTTTGGATAGTTTCTTTATTCTGCCCATTTTGATTTCGTAATTTTTCCCTCGGTTGGGAAAAACATTTCCCTAGTTTGCTGACTTTCTTTTTCCAAAAACTTTTAGTCGGGGGTTATTTTTTCTTTAACACCAGGCCCGAATTTGGGTCCTCAGCCTCAAGATTTTTTCCCTTTTTTTCTTTTTATAGGCCTCAAGTTCACCTAGTTTTGCAAAATTGTTTTTTTAATTTCGCCTCGGTTGCTTCTCAAACATGAGAAAAGAGCCGCTTTTTCCGCTTTGGTAGGGGGGGAATCTTTAAATTGGGTTTTTAATGCTGTTTTTCTTCGGAAAAACTGGTTTTTCTTTCTATTAATTCCCCCCGGGGTTTTGGGAAATTTTAAATTTTTAAAAGTTCCTGTTTTGCTTTTGTTTACTTTTGGGAAGTTCTGTAGCGTGTTTTTAAGTTTAGCAAATGCATCCCTATCTAATTTTGGTTTAGCAAAGGAAGGCGATTTGTTCTCTCACACTGATTTTTGCTAATTTTAACCCCCGCAAAAAAAAATTAAAGGGGCTCGTTTTGTTGTAACTGAACGCGTTGTTTCCCTTGGGGGTTTCTTACAAACAAAGGGCCCCCTCTCCCTTCCGTTTAAAATCATTAGGGTCCCAAAAAATTCGGGGAAAGGTTTAAGGCCAAAATTTTTTGGAAAAATTATTTAACATGACTTTTTTGTTAATTCAAATCCGCACTGAGAGCGCTGAGCGAAGCGGGGGCAAATTTTACTCATTCGCCCAGGATCCAAAAAAAACAAATCTTTTTCGCCTTCCAAAGCCTGCCCCTGTTTTAAAATAAAAAAAAAATTTTATTTTGGGTTTTTTAAAAAATGTCACAAGCATAGGTTTAATTCTTGACCCCCCAAGAAGACTGAAAGAGCCCTTTCGTGAAGGGGAAAAAAACGGAATAAATTTCTGTTCCCAAAAAACCACTACTAAAATGCAATCCCAAAATTTTTACTGGGCCCAAAATTTTCCCAAACCCAGGAGCAATGAAAATGATTGTCCCCGGCTCGGGGAAAATTACTTTTAAAATTTGAACTCGAATCAAACAACAACACAAACAGGAAAAGTTGTCCAGAATCTGGGACGGGCAATCGTTAAGAAAATTTCTATAAAACTTGAGGGGGCAAGAAATATTTTCTTTACACAATGCAGACATATTTTTAACCTATTCTGATCTATGGCTAACCGGGAATGAAAGGGCTGATCTTGCGTTTCAAGGAATCAAAAATGAAGAAGCACTAAAACATAGAATAGGCGCCGCAGATGTTAAAGACGGCAAAAAGTATGTAGCTGTAAATTTTGCGTATGGAAATCGCTTTTTCCATTCCTTAGATTTTGAGTTGTTAAAAGCGCATGCGCCATACTTTCAAGGAGCATTAAAAGACAGATTGTCATATGAACTAACTTTTAATGAATACAAACGTGTTATCAGATCATCAGACACCGAAGCAAAGTACAGCATTTCTGACATCTCGTTAGAGTTTTGACGTTGTTAGCAACCCTAATTTAGCAAGGCGGATTGAGCAACAATATCAGTCAAAATTAGCAATATATTACGAAAGAGTGATTCATCATACAACATATCCCAGAAGCAGGGCAGACACTATATGGAATTTTAGTTTTAGTGCCGCGGCAAGATCGCTTTAAAGGTATTTTATTGCTGTGTGAAGATGAAGAACATTCAAAAGAGGAAGTGAAAAGTTTATTAATCCAAAAACAACGAAAGTACAATCAAACTGTTCGATTGAGGGTAGTCCTAACCAAATCACCCTAAAGCGGGGTTCTGTATCTTGAAGACCTTATCAGCATTTTGTTGACGAAATAGGAAAAATTGTTTTGGGGGTGGGAGGGGTAGAAATCCAACGTAGACACCTTGTGTCTAAAAGATCTACAACCTTCACAAATTGTAGAAACTTGATGATTAATTAGACAACAAAAAACGGTAATATTTTAAATATTGGATGACCTAAGACGACAGAGGAATAAACAGTTGCAAGTACGTTGGGAGCACTGTGTAAAGACGGAATAAACAATCAAATGATAAAGAAACGATGGCGATAAACCAGAAAAAGTACATTAGTATTATAATAAAAGAAGCGCAAGCGCAGTGGAAGGCAGCATATTACACGATAACAGAATAAAAAGATATCCCCGTCGCTAAATAATAATTATAAATTTAAAAAAAAAGGCAATTCTGTATCACGTATTCTCAAAAGCGCCTACGGAGCCAGAGCACCCTCCTAAAGAAAGAGATAGTAGTAAACTCCCTAACATAAAACACCGCTACAGAAAAACAAAACAATACACAAATGCATACAAGAACAAGAGCAATCCCTTTCAACATACAGCAAAAGACCAAACGAAGGGAATATCGCTGTCGCTGCTTTAATGTCAGTTCATATGTAATAATACGGGATGGCAACGACTAATAGTGCTCCAACAGGATCATGGACGAGAGGTATGCCTCTTAGCAAACATGCCGAAGGGAGCGCCCCGCCGCATTACCTCTATGGGCGTGTGTTGTCTAATTAGCTCTTTCTGTCTGTGTTCGTAGCTGTAAGTGCTGCTGGGCAAAAAATTAAAAACTAAACACCAAAAGGCACACAGCTAATGGTTCAACCTAAAAACAGCATAAACTTAGTTCTTTTCAAACTGACAAAAAATATAGCGCAAGTTGACCTCAAAAGCACACGGATGTGGGGAAGAAATTAAGTGACGTTAACACACTCCGATGCCGATATGAATGACTAAAATAGACAAAAGGTTTGATGCGTACAAAAAAAAAAGTGCAAGGGCAAGAGTTTTCGTTCTCAAACTCCCGACAACCGAGCTGATAAAAAAGGAAAGTTTAAAAAAAAGTAAACGAAACATTAACTCAGATCTAAACAGCTCCACATTAACAACGATCAAAGGGCGTTAATACTTTAGTTTCTGATCCAAACACAAAAAAAAAAAAACCGTTTATGTTGATTCTGAATTAAGCGACTTTGGGAGACAGGTATTTATTTTTTTATTTAAATAAAATATGTTGGCTTAGAAAAGAAAGACAGCATGGCTAAGATATATTAAGGCCAATATGAAATGGTATTGAAGGATGATCTCAGAGTAAGAACATTTGTCAAGAGTAACTGAATGATATAGATTTAGAAGATATTAATACCAGAAAACGTGCGGGCAAGCGTTGAACATGCAATATCTCAAGTTCATTCCAAGAAAATCTAACAAAAACCCGGCCAGTTAAAAGTAAGTTAGCTGTTTAAAATCGTTATATAACAATAAATGAAGAAAATTCTAGAAGTCTGGGTCTCACTAAACAGCAGGTAATTCTTACTCATAATGACATAACACTGGTTGGGGCAAGACCCACCTGCTTACACAGTTTTGATGTGCCGCTGAAGAAAGCCAAACATGAAGGCTCTGGTTGGTCAGAGGGCGAAGTCCTAGAGATCGATTAAAACAGTCTAAGTATGCACCGATTGTAGGCAAGCTTACATCCGCAGCCCCCTAGCATTGGTAGCGAAAAGAGCAGTTTTCTAAACATACAAAATACAGACAACAAATGATCTAATGTGGTGTGATCTTGCAAGGCCAGCAACACGACAGCAACACGCAGAGAGAGAGACTACTATTGGGATACATCAATGATCTTAACTTCAATGGAATATCCTTTTCCTGTAAGCGTGGACAAAATTGATCTTTGAAGAACAAAACAAACCAATAACTGTTAAGTATACCCAAGGGATGAGGAAACAACTCTGCAGGCATCCATTGAGTGTCCAAAAAAAGTCCATCGATTGGCGAACCCAGCAAAAATCATATGACTAACTATCAAATGTTTTCGCCAGCAGGGCTACCACATTACACATTTGATTAGACAATGAGTAGATTATTGGTCGCATACGCAAAAAACACTAACAAACAAAATTCTGTAGAAAATGTTTAACAAGATTCCATCTGTATAAAGTCAGCGAGCGAACATAAAGAACATTGTATCGGCGCAGTTGACTGTAATAAAGAACTATTAAGCCTTCCCGCCGATCTAAAGTTAGTTTTAAAGAACTGGAAATAGATGCAAAATTCTAAATGTTGTTTACGCAGACTTCGATCGCTAATGTTCCTAATTAAGGGCCACAAGCGCCAACAAAAACTTCGAAAAACAGTCTTAATGAGTAATCATCAAATCTTTTCATTGCTTTTACTCGTTGTCAGGTTGGATGGCGCCCAATCGAACCAGAATTGTATAGAGGACCTGATGCAGCAAAAAACTTCTAAAACGCATGCAGCAAGTGCGTAACGCCGTTCTAATAAACTAAACTTATCTGAAATCATAAAGTCACCCGCAGACCAACAACAGTATGACTCAGCCACACATTGTAGATTTGTGGGTTTAGGCCTCTCCTCAGAATAACGAATCCACAGTAAGAGACCATGACACATTAGAGGAAAGTTTCAGTGGAGCAGCGCACAGTAAATGCAATCTTTCAACTAAAGTTTGATCCTATAGACAGTCATGGAAGCTGCCCATCATCTTTCATAACTTGCGAGGTTTACGCCTCTCATCTATAATGCAAAGCAGTAACCAGCGACTCCAGGTGGTCAAGCATTGCACAGTACCAACAGAAAAGTACATGATGTTTTCACTTAAAATAACAAGTCTTTTTATGACTCAAATTCACACCTGATGGGATCATAGAGTCACTGGCTAAGTCCTTAAAGTCCTGCCCAATAACAGATGAAATTTTGACCCAACTCTTGATAGAAAGAGGTTGTTTAACCCTTATGAGTACATGAATAACATTTTTTTGGAGAAGGTTTGATGAAATTCACTTCCGCTAAAGGCGCGTTCTATACTGTCTTAGAGGAAAGGACATCAGTGTATTCTGATTACCAGCATGCCTCAAGATGCGTGGCAGAAGTTAGATCTAAAACGAGTGGGAGACTATCATGATTCATACTTGATGGCTGATTGTAAGTTTGTTTGGCGGACGTCTATGTAAATTACAGGAAGACCTGCATGAAACAATATAGCCTGGAATTCCCGCGCATTACAATTTCTGCGCCCGGGAATGAGTTGGAAGCTTTCATAAAGTTTACTGGAATAAAGAATTGATTTTTGACTGATTAACCAATGATTCAGATGAATGAAAACGATTGCGTGGAGGAATTAGATGGCGTTCGCATCATTACTGTACAGCATACAACAAATACCTAGGACAACTTTTAAAAAAAATGGATCCCAAGTAAAAGGTCTAACTATCTCATGAAATATAGATGCAAACAATCTTGTATGGTTGGGCTATGGGCGCAATCACTTCCACTACGCAACTTAAAATGTCACAGGCGGGCGGTACGAATAATATTCAAAAGGCAAAAAAGTGTTGAACAGTTTCAACACGCCCGATCAATCTGGGGCTATAATACTAGAAGGTGACCTAGAATAATCCTCAGGAACTCCATGACCTACATATGACTATCCATTAGCATGCAGAAAGTCTAAAAATGTCAAAAACAGAGCCACCTAAACTAGTGCCTAATCTTCGTGGCAAAAAAAATTATGACTGTCATTACAGACTTCTACAATTTAATTTAAGACATGGTTTAAAGTTGACAGCAGTTCATCGTGTAATTGCTTTTGATCACGAGCAGTTCATGAAAACCAAACATCATGAAGAACACTAGAACTATAAACTAAAATCCACAATGCTTCAGAAAAAGACTTTTTTCAAGCTGATGAACAACAGCTGTTTCGGAAAGACTATGGAGAAATCCACACAAGCGTAAAGATATCAGATTTGGTCAACCAGAGAGAACGAAGCAATTACTCTGACTACAAAACCAAATATCAGGACTTAAGAAAGATTTCATGATCAGGAGCTTTGCAGTAATGATGAAAAAAAAAAGAAAGTCAAATTGGACAATCCCGTTTTTAAAGGGTTAACAGTTTATTAGAATTATCAAAGCTTTTGATGTTAGAATTTCTTTATGACTACTTAAAAACCCACGTATAGTCCCCAGAGGACATTAAACACAGAATACAGATAGTTTTGTTATAGATATCCCTACTGAAGACATCAATAAAGAGACTGAATTAGAAGTAGCTAGAAAGGGCAGCTGAATGTACGACACATCTGATTATCCAAAGATTCGCCTTTGCATCAAACCGTTAGACAATCGGTTTTAGAAAGAGAAGGATTAATTAGCATGGAAAGGGTGATCATGGAGTTTCTGATGGGGTTAAGGCCAAAATGTACAGTATTTCGAGCCAGAGAAAACTATCAAAAAAGCAAAGGAATATCTCGCATGTTGTGCAGTCAAACATATCGCATGACAACAAGCACAGAAGCAATTGTTCCAATAAACATACTTTTCATCATGACAACGTAAAACAACGATCTAATCTACATGAGATCAACACAACTGTTGTAACAAAGAAATCATTAGATAGACAAAGCCAAAACGAGTATTTGTTGATCCAGAGTTTTCGAATAGCAATTAGGACACACTGACAACAGTATAATTACAAATCTTCTCACACGAAGA
The DNA here is from genome assembly GCA_018398815.1 of Conus ventricosus. Classification (NCBI taxonomy): domain Eukaryota; kingdom Metazoa; phylum Mollusca; class Gastropoda; order Neogastropoda; family Conidae; genus Conus; species Conus ventricosus. Next base: position 8,709,358 of record CM031609.1, on the reverse strand, counting down.
GATTATATTCGGGTTCATATTTTTTCCTGAAATTTATCCTAGAAAAACAATGCATAACTTCCAATTCATTCAAATTTTTTCTCATGTTTTGCTTGACGTGCTCGAATACTATTTATATTAATTCAAGATATATCTTTTTCCCATTTTAGATATCAAAATTTGGGATTTGGCTGTAGTGATCTGGATGCAGTGCCAGTGTGATGAATCCTCGTAAATGTTTCATTAACAGCAGAATACTATCATATGAATCGCGCGTTTAATTCCTTAATAATCAGAACACGCAACAAATGATTCTCGTATTAATTCAAGTCTCTTCATTTGATCATGTCGTGATCCGTTCCACGTTCTTTCTTTTGGGCTTTCCTTTTAAACACAAATATATTTAGTAAATCATTAAAGCGGAACTGTGTCTGTGATTTATTTGCAGTTCTTCCTTCCACAAAAGTTCTTTGGGAGCTGGGTTGTTTTGTTGTGTCAGTTTCTCGTAAATAATACACGGGCGGATTCATTTTTACAATTCTTTTTATTTCATATGGATCAACACTCCAAACTGGATCTGTTGCCCTGATGCGAGTGTCCCCTTCTGCTTCCCCCGGTAAATAAAGGTACCTTACTTTCAAGCCAAACGGTAATAGCTTGCTGGGTGTACTGGAGTCTTCAGCAACATTTATTGTTTGTTTTTTGATTGCTTGTACTGGTTTTAGCCCTTTAAATTCTTCATTATTCATTGCGCGCAAAACTGAGGGCAGTCTTCTAACCATTCTGTGTTGCGTGAATTGTCAATCAGCTCTCTGTGATACTGGTAGGAAAAAAGTCTTTCAGATAACTGTTTGTTAAAGTTTTCAACTAAAGCCTGTGATCTGTGAACTCCTGGAATGCCTCTTTTAATGGTAACTCTATGTTTTAACAATAATTGATTCACTTGACCTTTAAATTCTTTTCCATCATCGACTTGAATCATGCGAGGATAAGTTAGCGGGCCTCGTTGGTATATTAGTTGTATGGCAACAGCAACAGCAGAAGCACTCTTTTGTGTTAATGGTTCGGCATCTTTGTATCTTGAAGCTATGTCAATGACTGTAAGTGCGTACTTAAATCTTTTTCGTCTGATCGTATCATGGGGCAAATATAGAAGATCCATTTGATGGGTGTCGTTCGGTATTGTGTTCACAAAGTGTGGTCTCTGTATTCGTCTAGGCGCAGGTAAATAAATTTGCCAAATCGCTTGTTTAGATAGCCATTCCTTCGCTGTTTGTCGCTAACCCCCGCTGCTTGGCTTAGCTTTTTTATTGCCGTGATTCCCTTCCAATATCCTTTTGGCGAATAATAGATTTTGTTCATTTTTATTCAGCCAATATTATGCGCACAAAATACACAACGGTCATGCCAAAGACAATAAACACGATTTCTTGCATCTTTTGTTTTTCTGATGGTTGATAAAAGTCACTGAATTTTGGTGGGGGCAATGTCTCGATTGGTTTGCCTGTTACAAGATAATATTCTTTTATTGACTGGTCAATGTCTTTAAATGTGTAAGCCGCATGCCCCTGTTTTTTCAGTTTGTCGTTAATAAAATCTAACTGCTCAATTCTCTGCTTTTCATAGGCGTCTTGTGCAGCTGCTAGTTGCTCCATAGCTTTGTTATGTCTTTTTCTCTCGCCGTCATCCCGCAGTTTACTAAATGCATAATTACTTCCGCTAAAAGCAAGCGCATTAACCACACGCGCCGCTATCATCATTACGAATGAAGCCATTTTTATAAATGTGTTTTTTTTAATTTACATATTGATACCGTCAGGAATTATTCCTTGCTTAACTAGAAAATCTTTCGTAGCAAATGAAGCTGTAATAACAGCAATCAGCTTTGCTGAATCCTCAAAGCCTAGCTTGCCAAGATCTGCTGGTTTTATTTTTAACAGGCTTTTACCAAGCATTGTGTATCCTACACTTAGGCCTCCAATAACAGCAGAATGGTATACAAGGTTGGTAACAGTTTTTTCGGTGCTCATTTTTAAAAAATAAAATAATTATAATTAATAAAAAAACATGAACGGCGATGATCTACTACAGCAACAGGGCAGCCTAAACCTTCCTGAACTTATGATTACAAATGATCAAGTTGATGACCAAGCTATTATGCCCAAAAAGGAAAGACTGTATTCTTTGGCAGCATGTGTAAAAACAAAACAGTTCCTCGGAAATGAATTCAGCATAGAACAGATTCAACAGATGTCGCCACAAGACATTGTAAAGTATCATAACAGGTATGAAGCGCAACTAGGATCAAGAATGGTAAAAAGTGTAGGACAAACGGTTCTTAGTTTGTACACTAAACTAGTAAGTAAATTTGCGCCTATTGATTCTGAACAAGACTTTATGTATGATTTAACGCAGGATCCAGTTTTAACAAAGTCATTAGAGTCTCTAGGATGTGATCTGTATTACAGATTTGGAACATTATTGTCCCGCTAATCATGGGATTAATTACTTTTAATCATATAGATTTTATTTCCCTTCAAAATGACCGTGCCAGAAAATCAGCAGAGTCAGAAAACATTGAACCAGGTGGAGAAAGTAACAAGTAAAAAGCTTCCTGAGCACAATGCAGCAGGAAAAAAATTAGCAGAGTGGAACAAACAAAATAAATTAAAGTTACAAGCACAAAATGGAAAC
>CM031609.1:8687828-8695328 GCA_018398815.1 Conus ventricosus | reverse complement strand
TGTTGGGCGTGGAATGTGTGTTCTCCTGTGTTCTCTGACTGTTGGTCATGGAGAGAGAGAGAGAGAGAGAGAGAGAGAGAGGGAGAGAGAGAGAGAGGGAGAGAGAGAGAGGAGAGAGAGAGAGAGAGAGTGTGTGTGGTGTGTGTGTGTGTGTGTGTGTGTGTGTGTGTGTGTGTGTGTGTGTGTGTGTGTGCGTGTGTGTATGTGTGTGTGTGTGTGTGTGGTGTGTGTGTGTGTGTGTGTGTGTGTGTGTGTGTGTGTGTGTGTGGGCGCGCGCGCGTGCGTGTATGTCTGTATATATACCTAGGTACACGCACTCACGGATTCTATTTCAGAACCACCAGACTTTCTCCACAGTTATTCTCCGATCCACCTTCAACACCCTCATCCTCCCTTTGAGACAGATTCCAACAAAACAACCCCCCTTGACAGACGACCCCCCGAATCCCAGCACCAAAGACCAACCCCCCCGCCAAACCCCACCCACCATCAAACGGCCGTTCCGCTGACCCGCCCTCTCTGGGTTCTTTGGTGCCCCCCTCGTCTCGGGACCAACAGAGGGCGCCAGTGTCCATGGTTCTAGAAGTCCGTGACACGTCCTGAGCATGCGATGGTCATCTGACCAGCACGCGTGCGTCCAGCAGTTACATGCTGCTTTTTTTTTTTTTTTTTGGATATGGTAACTTTAGTCTTGTCCACGTTACAGGGCACTCACAGTCATTAGGCGTATTTAATACCATCTGACTGCGCCATTGCCCTGTTAGATGTAAAGCCCCCCCCCCCCCCCCCCCCCCCCCCCCCCCTAATCGATTATAATTCAACTATCTTTAGTCCACCTAACAGAGCATTCACGAGTCATTAGGCGTATTTAATACCAATCTGACTGCGCCATTGGCCCTGTTAGCTGTAAAGCCCCCCCCCCCCCCCCCTTTAATCGATCATAATTAAACTATTTTTAGTCCACCTAAGAGGGCATTCACGAGTCATTAGGCGTATTTAATACCATCTGACTGCGCCATTGGCCCTGTTTAGATGTAAAGTCTCCCCCCCACCCCCCCCCCCCCCCACCCCCTCTTAATCGATTATAATTCAACTATCTTTAGTCCACCTAACAGAGCATTCCCGAGTCATTAGGCGTATTTAATACCATCTGACTGCGCCATTGGCCCTGTTAGATGTAAAGTCCCCCCCCCCCCCCCCCTTAATCGATTATAATTCAACTATCTTTTAGTCCACCTAACAGAGCATTCACGAGTCATCAGGCGTATTTAATACCATCTGACTGCGCCATTGCCCTGTTTAGCTGTAAAGTCCCCCCCCCCCCCCCTTTAATCGATCATAATTAAACTATTTTTAGTCCACCTAACAGGCATTCACGAGTCATTAGGCGTATTTAATACCATCTGACTGCGCCATTGGCCGTGTTAGCTGTTAACACCACCCCCCCCCCCCCCCCCCCTCTTAATTGGTAATAACATCAACTATTTTTATTCCACCTAACAGAGCATTCACGAGTCATTAGGCATATTTAATACCATCTGACTGCGCCATTGGCCCTGCTAAATGTGGAGTTTTTCTCCCTTTATTTGAGGATCACAGTAACCTTTTTATAGTCCACGCAACAGGGCATTCACGAGTCATTAGGCGTATTTAATACCATCTGACTGCGCCATTGGCCCTGTTAGCTGTTAAGTCCCCCCCCCCCCCTCCCCCCTTAATTGATTATAATTCAACTATTTTGATTCCACCTAACAGAGCATTCACGAGTCATTAGGCGTATTTAATTCCATCCGACTGCGCCATTGGCCCTGCTAGATGTGGAGTCTTTCTCCCTTTATTTGAGGATCACAGTAACCTTTTTATAATCCACGCAACAGGGCATTCACGAGTCATTAGGCGTATTTAATACCATCTGACTTGCGCCATTGACCCCGTTAGAGTGGAGTCCCCTCCCTCTCCCCCACCCCCATCGCCCTTTGTTCGACGAGAACATTAACTTTCTTAGTCCACGTAACAGGGCATTCACGAGTCTTTAGCCGTATTTACCCCCAGCTACGTTACTGGCCCTGTAGCGGATTTGTTTCCTTTTTTTTTTCTTCTTTTTTTTTAGAACCTGAGACCTAGGACATTCACTGGCTAGCAGAGGATCACTTTTGTCTAGAACCAAGGAGATGACACCCTCTGTTGACCCCAGTCAAAAGTCGAAAGGGGAGGGGGCAGTAGGCATTCAGGAGGGAAGGTGCTTGGAACCACCGTTTGAAGGCATGGGTTGATCCCGGTGCTGAGGGTTCGGGCGGACGTCCGCCAAGGGGAGCCGATTGTTGAAACTTGTCTCAAAGGGCAGGAAGTCGGGTTTGAAGATGGATCGTGAGAATAAGTGAGGAAAAGGCCATGACGGGATGAAATGGAATCTCTCTCTCTCTCTCTCTCTCTCTCTCTCTCTCTCTCTCTCTCTCTCTCTCTCTCTCTCTCCGTCCGTCCGTCCGTCTGCCTGTCTCTCTATCCTTCCGTCGCTGCCTGTCTGTCCCTCTCTCTCTCTCCTGTCTGTCTCTGTCTGTCCGGCCGAGTCAGTCAGTCAGTCAGTCAGTCAGTCTCTCTCTCTCTCTCTCTCTCTCTCTCCTCTCTCTCTCTCTCCTCTCTCTCTCTCTCCGTCCGTCCGTCCGTCCGTCTGCCTGTCTCTCTATCCTTCCGTCGCTGCCTGTCTGTCCCTCTCTCTCTCTCCCTGTCTGTCTCTGTCTGTCCGGCCGAGTCAGTCAGTCAGTCAGTCAGACAGTCTCTCTCTCTCTCTCTCTCTCTCTCTCTCTCTCTCTCTCTCTCTCTCTCTCTCTCCCCGTCCGTCCGTCCGTCTGCCTGTATCTCTATCCTTCCGTCGCTGTCTGTCTGTCCCTCTCTGTCTCTCTCTCTCTCCCTGTCTGTCTCTGGCTGGCTGGCTGAGTCAGTCAGTCTCTTTCTCTCTCTCTCTCTCTCTCTCTCTCTCTCTCTCTCTCTCTCTCTCTCTCTCCCCCACGTCCGTCCGTCTGTCTGCCTGTCACTCTATCCTTCCGTCGCTGTCCGTCTCTCTGTCTGTCCCTCTCCGTGTCTCTCTCTCTCCCTGTCTGTCTCTGTCTGTCTGGCTGAGTCAGTCAGTCAGTCAGTCTCTCTCTCTCTCTCTCTCTCTCTCTCTCTCTCTCTCCTCTCTCTCTCTCTCTCTCTCTCTCCCTGTGTGCGTGTGCGTGTGCGTGTGTGTGTGTGTGTGTGTCCGTTTCTGTCTCGGCGTATTCGTGTGTGTGTGTTGTGTGTGTGTGTGTGTGTGTGTGTGTGTGTGTGTGTGTGTGTGTGTGCGCGAGTGTGTGCGTGCGTGCGTGCATGCGTGCGTGCGCGTGTGTGCGTGTGCATGTGTGTGTGTTTGAGTGTGTGTGTATGTGGGGGGGGGGGTGGAGGAGGGGCGCGTGTCAAGTCGTGCGAATGTGTGCATGTGTGCATGTGCATGTGTGCACGCACGCACACACACACACACACACACACGCACACGCGCACGCGCGCGCGCGCACATACACACACACACACTCCATACCTAATAGTCAGAGAACACACACTCCACGTCCAACAGTCGGAGAACACACACCACGCCCAACAGTCAGAGAACACACACTCCACGCCCAACAGTCAGAGAACACACACTCCACGCCCAACAGTCAGAGAACACACACTCCCACGCCCAACAGTCAGAGAACACACACTCCACGCCCAACAGTCAGAGAACACACACTCCACGCCCAACAGTCAGAGAACACACACTCCACGCCCAACAGTCAGAGAACACACACTCCACGCCCAACAGTCAGAGAACACAACACTCCACGCCCAACAGTCAGAGAACACACACTCCAACGCCCAACAGTCAGAGAACACACACCCCAACGCCCAACAGTCAGAGACCACACACTCCACGCCCAACAGTCAAGAGACCACACACTCCACGCCCAACAGTCAGAGAACACACACTCCACGCCCAACAGTCAGAGAACACACACTCCACGCCCAACAGTCAGAGAACACACACCCCACGCCCAACAGTCAGAGATCACACACTCCACGCCCAACAGTCAGAGAACACACACTCCACGCCCAACAGTCAGAGAACACACACTCCACGCCCAGCAGTCAGAGATCACACACTCCACGCCCAACAGTCAGAGAACACACACTCCACGCCCAACAGTCAGAGAACACACACTCCACGCCCAACAGTCAGAGAACACACACTCCCACGCCCAACAGTCAGAGAACACACACTCCACGCCCAACAGTCAGAGATCACACACTCCCACGCCCAACAGTCAGAGAACACACACTCCCACGCCCAACAGTCAGAGAACACACACTCCACGCCCAACAGTCAGAAAACACACACTCCCACGCCCAACAGTCAGAGAACACACACTCCACGCCCAACAGTCAGAGATCACACACTCCCATGCCCAACAGTCAGAGAACACACACTCCACGCCCAACAGTCAGAGAACACACACTCCACGCCCAACAGTCAGAGAACACACACTCCACGCCCAACAGTCAGAGAACACACACTCCCACGCCCAACAGTCAGAGAACACACACTCCACGCCCAACAGTCAGAGAACACACACTCCCACGCCCAACAGTCAGAGAACACACACTCCACGCCCAACAGTCAGAGATCACACACTCCCATGCCCAACAGTCAGAGAACACACACTCCACGCCCAACAGTCAGAGAACACACACTCCACGCCCAACAGTCAGAGAACACACACTCCACGCCCAACAGTCAGAGAACACACACTCCCACGCCCAACAGTCAGAGAACACACACTCCACGCCCAACAGTCAGAGAGCACACACTCCCACGCCCAACAGTCAGAGAACACACACTCCACGCCCAACAGTCAGAGAACACACACTCCACGCCCAACAGTCAGAGAACACACACTCCCACGCCCAACAGTCAGAGAACACACACTCCACGCCCAACAGTCAGAGATCACACACTCCACGCCCAACAGTCAGAGAAGACGTAAACTAAATTACAGGGGGATGGGTAAGGATCAAAACGCTTCTTGGAAGATACAAAATTTGGAAAGCCGTAAAACGTGTGGTCAGGTCTGCTTGGCGAACAGAGAAAGGCAGCCGGTTACTGACGGAGCGGACCCTAGTATGAACAGAAAACGTTGGCCGTAAGATTCAGGCCCAAAAGAAGGAAGTTTGAACATGTGGATGTCAGAAAGAAGAACTTCCCCGTCCGCATGGTTTTGGCCTAAAAGAAGGGAGCCCGTAGATATGGAGGTCTGCATCAGAACGAAGGTGAAGAGGTATGGACATACTGAAGGGTTCAGAGTGACACGCTGGAATCCGGTCTCCAAGCGACTTTCAACGGCAGAAGAGAGATATTGGAATTTTCTTCAACGTGCAACCGGCGGCGACGGGGAACCAAAGAGACAGGCGCAACGCAAGCATGGTGAGAGGATCCGAAAGCACGTCGTGCAGCACTGTTCTGGACTCAGGACGAGAAAAAAGATTCTCCGTTATTTTGTACAGTGTGCACTGGGAGAAAGAGCACATTTCAGTAGTGGCAGATTCTTCATAAAGATAGGAAAGAAAGAACCGATTCGTCGGCGCTCGACGTGGAAGGTGCGACTAATGCAAGGGAAGAGAGTTGTCGAAACGAGATCTTGTTGCAAAGTGAGATGACTGCAGGCGGAAATCTAAACAAATCTTAAATAAATGTTAGCGAACCGCCAAAAAAAACGTGGACAAATGAATCACAAGACAAAACACGACGCGTTTCGACCTCTTAGGTCTTCTTCAGGCAAGATACAAAACAATTATTACCACGAACATGAACGAGCAATCACTTATCTTCAATCACTTATCTTCAAACAATTGGTTAAAGATAAGTGATTGCTCGTTCATTTTCGTTGTAATAATTGTTTTGTATCTTGCCTAAAGAAGACCTAACAGGTCGAAACTCGCCGTGTTTTGTCTTGAGATTCGTTTGTCCACGTGTTTGTTTTTGTGTTTTTGGCGGTTCGCCAACATTTATTTAAGATTTGTCGAAACGAGAGTTTCGTCAACCAATATATCCAGATTGCTCACCCATCGAGACAATCTTATCTTCGTCTTGTCTTGTTTACATGCTAAAGGAACAGACCTATGAAAGAAAGAAAGAAAAAAGGGAAAGAAAGGGGAAAGATCCAGTTTTAAATCAAAAAAGAACAAATACAGGGTTTAAAAGTGACATCTTTTTAGTGTAAAAGGGAGGGCCACAGGGTATAGGGAGGGCTATGGGGTAGTGGAAGGAAGGGCTATGGGTATTGGAAGAGAAGGCTATGGGTATTGGAAGGGAGGGCTATGGGGTAGTGGAAGGAAGGGCTATGGGGTATTGGAAGGAAGGGCTATGGGTAGTGGAAGGAAGGGCTATGGGGTATTGGAACAAAGGGCTATGGGGTAGTGGAGGGGAGGGCTATGGGGTATTGGAAGGGAGGGCTATGGGGTATTGGAACGAGGGCTATGGGTATTGGAACGAGGGCTATGGGGTATTGGAAGGGAAGGCTATGGGGTATTGGAAGGAAGGGCTATGGGGTAGTGCAAGGAAGGCTATGGGGCAGTGCAAGGAAGGGCTATGGGGTAGTGCAAGGAAGGGCTATGGGGTATTGGAAGGAAGGGCTATGGGGTATTGGAAGAAAGGGCTATGGGGTAGTGGAGGGAGGGCTATGGGGTATTGGGAGGGAGGGCTATGGGGTATTGGAACGAGGGCTATGGGGTATTGGAAGGGAGGGCTATGGGATATTGGAAGGGAGGGCTATGGGTATTGGAAGGGATGGCTATGGGGTATTGGAAGGTAGGACTATGGGTAGTGGAAGGAAGGGCTATGGGGTGGTGGAAGGGAGGGCTATGGGTATTGGGAGGGCTATGGGGTATTGGGAGGGCTATGGGGTATTGGGAGGGCTATGGGTAATGGAAGGGGGGAATATGGGCATTGGAAGGGAGGGCGATGGGGTATCGGAAGGGAGGACTATGGGGTATTGGAAGGGAGGACTATGGGGTATTGGGAGGACTATGGGGTATTGGAAGGGAGGACTATGGGGTATTGGAGGGACTATGGGGTATTGGGAGGACTATGGGGTATTGGAAGGGAGGACTATGGGGTATTGGAAGGGAGGACTATGGGGTATTCGAAGGGAGGGCTATGGGGTACTGGAAGGAAGAGAGGGCTATTGGGTATTGGAAGGGAGGGCTACAGAGTATTGGAAGGAATGGCTATGGGGTACTGGAAGGAAAGGCTATGGGGTACTGGAATGGAGGGCTATGGGGTAGTGGAAGGGAGGGCTATGGGGTATTGGAAGGGAGGGCTATGGGGTAGTGGAAGGGAAGGCTTGGGGTATTGGAAGGAAGGGCTATGGGGTAGTGGAAGGAAGGGCTATGGGGTATTGGAAGGGAGGGCTATGGGGTATTGGAAGGGAGGGCTATGGGGTATTGGAA
>CM031609.1:8675720-8680228 GCA_018398815.1 Conus ventricosus | reverse complement strand
AAGGCGACAAGTTAGAAACGAAGATTTCTGATTGGTCAAAAACATTACGGTATTGCGTTCTCTTGGAGATCCAGATTGTCGTTGGTCAACGTCACAGGGATGTCGACTGTCGGACCTAGTGGTCGCCTGTAGGGAGTTTCTGAGGTAAGAATCGATCTGGTAGAATAGTTATCAGTCCTATCGATGTGCAGGATAGTCGAGGATACTGGGCGATGGCTGCTATCATTTGTATCGTGTTGTTTACAGGATTCTTAGGCGCAGAGGCGTGGAGCTGCCTGCCTGAACCTGCCGTACCATTCTTAACCCATCGTTACTATTTTCTTTCAGGTTTCGAATCGGGTGTGAATGAAGCCACACTAGGGAGATAGTGGTGATGTAAGTGCGTGTGTGCATGAGCAATTGTATTTTATGTGATCGGCCAGGCTTGGTCACTCAAAAAGAGACATTGATTCCTTTTGTTACAGACTCCACCTATGTTGGGATATTAATTCTTCAATCAAAATTAGCCATCGTCGTACATCAAGAATTCATCAAATTCATCAAGTAAACATCGTCTCCATTATCTCCGATAATCATCGAACAAGAAACGAAGAGGACAATATTGTGTTGGTGCCGATATATTGTTGTTAGTAACTATATCGGTGCTTCGAAAGAAGACGAAGAGGACAAGCGATATTTGTATTTTGTACCGATATATATTTTGCTTAGTAATTATATCGGTGCTGCAGAAGAAGAGAGGACGAGTGATATTGTGTTTCATGCCGATATATATTATTTATTATTATATCGTGCCCAGAAGAAAACAAAGAAGACAAGTTATATTCATCGGAAGGCGTTGAGCACACAAGCAATTCAGCAAGAAGATCATCAAGGTGTATTGACAGTGTGTGTGATCGTGAAGCAGCAAGATCGCAAAGTGACGTGGACAGTGCTCAAGAATTTCAGTGCGGTAACGGAAGAATTCCGGGCACGGTGATCACGACGACGTCTTCTATAATCAGATAAGCAGAGAGAGAATTTAACACTAAAACGATGCAGCACACACGCACATAGATACACCGAAAATTTGTAAGTGGCGAGAGAGATATATATAAGAGTGCATGGTTGTGAGTTCATTAAGTTAAATCATCGTCCGCGTAATTTGTGAACCCATCGTCACTCATTCACACCAAATCATCCTTCGCTCATACACACGACATTCATATTCATATCATTCATCATTAGTTTAATAAAAAAATTTGTTGAATCGTATCCATCCTCGTGAGTGTCTCCAAGTTGAGAGGAGAGAGACTTGTGGGAGAGAACATATTCACCCCATACACACCACATCCCCACAAGGACCGCGACCCCCCCCCCCCCCCCCCCCCCCCCCCCCCCTTTCCCGCTTTTATGAAAATTTAAGATGAGTCCCTCTTGATCCGTTCCCCCTCCGCTTTTATGAAAGTTCAGAAGATGAGTCCCTCTTCATCCCCCCCCCCCCCCCCCCCCCCTCCGCCCCGTCCCTCGCCTTTTCCTTCCCAAACTCTTTTTTTATGAAACGTTGGAAAAATGTGTCCCTCTTTCTCCCCACTCCCCCTTTCTCTGATTTTTGAACATTTTAAAAGATGAACCACCTCCCCCCCCCCCCCCCCCCCCCCCCCCCCCCTTTCCCTCCTCCCGCTTTTATTCAAACTTGGGAGACTCCCGTAATGTTTTTATGGGTTTCAGTCCAAGTGTTCCTTAGGAGAAAGATTTTCACGTTACTTACTATTAAAATATAGGCAATGTTTAGCAGGATGCATGCATTAATGTTATGGCAGCTTTGGTTGCTCAATTTGAAAGTTACTAGACTTAATTACAAAGTTTTTAACTGATGATGATGATGATAACTTAGAGCTGTTTGAGGGTGGTAAAGTCATGGGACAATCATGCGGATTCTTTCTTTTCTTTGGGGTTCCCGGCCATTGCTAGATCTTCAACCCGGTTAGTCGAGGCAAAGTCCACAGTTCGCTGCAGAGATCCCACCGGTGCCTCCCCCCCCCCCCCCCCCCCCCCCCCCGCCCCCCCCGAGATCCCACCGGTGCCTCCCCACCCACCCCTCGCACAGCTTCTGGACCTCAACCGAACTGGATTACGTCTAGCGTCGGGTTCTCCAGTCGCTGTGGCTGCGCCCCTTCGAAGCTGGAGGCTCGGTGTCGCAGAATATCTGGAACCGTGATATCTGGGAACGCATTCCCAGATTTACCGTGATATCTGGGAACGCGTTCCCAGATTTCCTGAACTTCCAATCGTGAAATCTGGGAACTGGTGTGTAATCTGAGAACGTCTCAGAAGCAAGAATATTGTTGATCTTTGATTTTTTCTTTGCAAATGTCTCTTGCAGTCACGCCAAGAAGGCCTCAACAAAGGCTTCAGAAAGAAAAAAAAAGTTTTTTCGTTCCTCTATTTTGTGAAAATTTGTTGAAATTACGCAAAGAAGGCCTCAGAAAGAGAGTACTTTGTGAAAACCATGCCAAGAAATTAATGGGGAAAGTGACAAGAAGGCCAAAGATCTCAATTGCACCTAAATAAATTGTTTCCTACCTTATCTCTATAATCCATTCTTTTTTCATCTTCTTTCTGCCCTTCTGAGCTCTGAAAGACCACGTTCCCAGATAGCACGGGCCTTCCCAGATATCACAGTACATTTTGGGAACGCGTTCCCAGAAAAATCTGTGATATCTGGGAAGGCTTCCCAGATATCACGTTCCCAGATTTCACGCGACATCGGCGCTGTCACCGTCTGGTGAACCATGGGACGAGCACCATACCGTGGAATATCAGTCTGCATGGCCATACTGGGTGAGATGCGTAGTGTCTGGTCTTCTCCGTGGCTTGTGACTCTGCAGGGGGTCTGCCCGCTGGCCTCAGCCGACGCATTCCGACTTCAGAGCAGCAGATGGTTGTCTGGTTACCCTGGTAATACGGGGTTAACTTACACCAGACAGTGCGGGTTTGGACTTTTCCTTCTCTTAGGCTATGTTGGTTCGTGGCACCTTCTTCCGTATTATCCAGCGCACCCCCCCCCCCCCCCCCCCCCCCCCCCCCCCACCCCCGCACCCCCAAGCGAGACTTGAGGGATCCTCAATCCAGCAACCAGGGACGCGCCTCCTCGCTGTATTGCCCGGGCGGGAGGAGTATAGAGTGTAGAACTGCTGGTGATGGGCAGACGTAACACAAACCACTTTAGTGAACTTTCTCATCCTGGATATCACACAGACATTACGTGAATGTTAGTGTAGATTGTATAACTGCTTAGTGTCTGGTTAGCGTAGATTGTATAACTGCTTAGTGTCTAATGAGTGTAAATTGTGTAACTGCTTAGTGTCTAATTAGTGTAGATTGTATAACTGCTTCTTGTCCAATTAGTATAAAGTGTATAACTGCTTATTGTCTAATTAGTGTAAATTGTATAACTGCTTCTTTTCTAATTAGTGTAGATTGTATAACTGCTCAGTATCTAATATGGGTAGATTGTGTAACTGCTTATTGTCTAAATAGTGTAGATTGTATAACTGTTTATTGTCTAATTAGTGTAGATTGTATAACTGCTCATTGTGTTATTAGTGTAGATTGTCCAGCTGCGAATTGTCTAATTAGTGTAGATTGCATAACTGCTTAGTGTCTAATTAGTGTAGATTGTATAACTGTTTATTGTCTAATTAGTGTAGATTGTATAGCTGCTTTATTGTCTTTTGAGTGTAGATTGTATAACTGCGTATTGTCTAATTAGTGTAGATTATATAACTGCGTATTGTCTAATTAGCGTAGATTGTATAACTGCGTATTGTCTAATTAGTGTAGATTGTACAACTGCTTGTTGTTTAATGTTATCTATAGATGAGCGGACGTAAAACACACCACTCTACTGAACGTTCTCATTCTGAAAATCAGAGATGTTATGCGAGTGTTAGTGTAGATTGTATAACTACTTATTGATTAATATTATCTATAGATGGGCAGACGTAAAACACGCCACTTACTGACCTTTCTCATTGTGGAAATCACACAGATGTTATGCGAGTGTTAGTGTAGATTGTATATTGTATAACTGCTTATGGTCTAATACGATCTATGATGTGCAGAGGTAAAATAAACCACTGAACCAAACTATCTTGATTTCTGCAAATTAGAGAGAGAGAGAGAGAGAGAAATGATTCTGCAACTGCAAATAAATAAAAAGAATTTGTAAATAAACGTAAGAAGCAATTAGAAATACATCTGAAAGATATCGTGGTGTTGTCGTGGGTACTGAAACACATTTTAATTAATTAATATTGTCGTCGTGACCAGATGACCTACACATGCAGGTGGTGTGTCACTTTTTCTCTTCTTTTTTTCTGTTTTTGTTTGTTTGTTTGTTTGTTTGTTTAGTTTTAGCTTTTTTGTAATTCTTCTTTGGAAGAACTTTTGTGGAATAGCTGTTATAATTGATTTCCATCGCATTTTGTGCAAATTTTCTTTAAGACTTGTTTTTTAAATAAATCTAT
>CM031609.1:8618220-8670720 GCA_018398815.1 Conus ventricosus | reverse complement strand
TCCATATCCTTCTTTTCCACTGCGTTCTTCTTCTTCCTTTCCACCTATACCTCTATTCCTTTTACCTGTCCTTTTTCTATTTCATTTTCCTCCATTTTCTCCTCTCGTTTCTTCTCCTTCACCGAATCTCTTTTCTTTCCTTCTTCCTTCTTCTTCGCCTCTTCCTCTCCTTCCTTTTTCTTCCCCTCCCTCATTTTCCCCTACTTCTTTCTACTCCACTTCCACTTTCACCTCTCCTCTCTTCTCACAGACCTCCTCTTCTTTCTCTCCTTCCTTCTCTCTCATAAGAGAGTTCAATCAGGGTTGTTTGTTTGTTTGTTTGTTTGTTTGTTTGTTTGTTTTGATGAACCAGGGCGGAGTGCTATGTCCTATCTTAAGCCACTCTTCCTGATGATCTCTGGGTGTTTTTTCTTTCTTTTTTTTTTAAAGAAATTCTGGATGGTGTGATATGCTCCTCGTAGTCATCCACTTTTATCAACTTAACCCCCGTCTCCCTGCTCTCAATGTCACCGCGGTTCCAGACCATGATTTGCGTGGCCTCCTGTTTGTGCAGAACGTCGTTGATGAAGCCTTTGGTGGTGAAGTCCTTCCTCTGGCAGTGCTGACTGCCTGTAGGCCAACGATCTCATTAACCGCTCGGCTGTGCCTGCATGTGTGCCTCCTCCGGATTGGCGATGCTTTGCATGACGTCATCTTCCACTCTTTGTTCTGGCAGAGTGGACGAGGAGACTCTGTCACCCAGTTGACCAGGGTTGAATTGGAGGGCAGGATGTGATGTAGAGATCTAAGGAGGAAGCTGATCCTCTGATTCAACCTCCATCGCCTCCCTTCTTTGCCTCTCCCCTCTTCCTCCCTCTTCCACTTTTTTTTTTCGCTCCATCCTTCTCTCTACCTCCTCTTCTTCCTCCTCTTCCGCCTCTTTTCTCTCCTGTCTCCTTCCTTCTCCTTCATCTCTTCCAGTTCATCTGCGCCTTTTCTCGGTGCCGGGAAAATTAAGCATGACGTTCACTTTTGGTTCAATCTCGAACAGATCTAGCCAGAACTCTTTTCAGCTGTCTCTGCTCTTTATCTTTTGTGCCTCTGGCTCTCTGCTGACCAGAAAATGAGGCCCGTTTCATGAGAGAATAGGCTGGTAGCTTACAAAGCTCCTTGTCCCTGCTCCAACCTCTGTGACGACAGCTTTGACTTGGAATCTGGACTTCCTTATTTTTGCTGCTGGCTGGACTGGCTCACTGCTTCTCATTCCTGTAGATATGAACTTTATTCCGTTTTCATAAGAGAGTTCAATCAGGGTTGTTTGTTTGTTTGTTTGTTTGTTTTGATAAACCAGGGCGGAGTGCTATGTCCCATCTTAGGCCACTCTTCCTGGTGATCTCTGGGTGTTTTTTCTTTTCTTTTTATTTATTTTTTTTTTTTTAAATTCTGGAAGGTCTGATATGCTCCTCGTAGTCATCCACTTTTATCAACTTAACCCCCGTCTCCCTGCTCTAAAGGTCACCACGGTTCCAGACCATGATTTGCGTGGCCTCCTGTTTGTGCAGAACGTCGTTGATGAAGCCTTTGGTGGTGAAGTCCTTCCGCTGGCAGTGCTGACTGCCTGTAGGCCTACGATCTCATTAACCGCTCGGTTGTGCCTGCATGTGTGCCTCCTCCGGATTGGCGATGCTTTGCATGACGTCATCTTCCACTCTTTGTTCTGGCAGAGTGGACGAGGAGACTCTGATGTCACCCAGTTGACCAGGGTTGAATTGGAGGGCAGGAGGTGATGTAGAGATCTAAGGAGGAAGCTGATCCAGGGGGGCAGCCTGTTGCCATGTTTCATTCCAGATGGGACTTGTTTGGGGAGCCTTTCTCACTACGTCTGTTGGCGCTGTTGGCCTTGTTGGACTGCCTTCTGGGTTCTCTTCTCACCCCCTTTTATGTTCTACTCCTGTATTACCAACTCTCACTCTCTCTCTCTCTCTCTCTCTCTCTCTCTCTCTCTCTCTCTCTCACACACACACACACACACACACACACACACACACACACACACACACACACACACACACACACACACAGCCATGCCAATTGATGGTCTCCTATGTGCTCTTGAAAGCATGCTGAATTCAGAATTAAAGGAAATGATACTATCGTCATACAAAATCGAAGGTGGAGGAAAACACACTGTCGTTGTGTTGAGACTTCCAAAGACTTCCGACCACCCCCCTGCCACAGAAATCCAAGGTAGGGCTGTATTTCGGCGTAAATGCCCTTCACAGTTGACCAGGGACAAACGAAGAGCTGAGAAATACAGACAGAAACAACAAGAAAAGGCAATTCACTGTTTCTCTTTCCCGTCCAGTCTGTTTTTATCAACGCCCCCCAGCCCTAGTCTACACCGATGTTGAAACTGACTGTAGAATGGACAGTGGACAAGCTGATTGTGATGGGAGTGTCCAGTGTGCTGGTCAGCCTCCTCTCTCCCCCCTGCTAAGCCTGCACAGGGCGCACACGAAAGAGACATGACACGGGACATTGACAAACAATCAGTGACACTCCAGGAAAGCGACCTGATTCTAGACAGCAAACTATACCAATTAAATGCTGATGAAGACTGTGATAACATGACAGGCCGTGTACCACAAAACAACTTGAAACCAAAACAGCTGTTGAGGTAGGAAACACATGTGAATTAGAACGATGTGAAGTTTCTGACGATTCTCAACGGTGTGGTGATTTACGAACAGTAGAGTCATGAAATGATATATGGGTACAAATGCTAGAGTGATTGAGGGAGTCAACGAGGAAAATGGAGAGTTTCAACCGTGTTTCCAAGGAGGATTAGGAGGACGCCCATTCGAGTTCAGCTGTCGACAACGGAAATCTTGGTGACCCGTCATGACTGTATATACCGTGTTCATGTCATTCACGATAAAGCAAGGATTTATGACGACAAGAGAACACATGATTACCAATATTCGATGTGTTATGATTTACGAACCTACTTCCGCGTTTTGGTTTCCAAATCGCGATGTTCGGATGAATCGACTTAATGATATTTGGACTTTTTCGTTTGAATATGTTCCCTGCCCCATCACTCCCCTGTTGTGAATTGGCCATGTAAGCTTGATCACAAGAAACCATTCATTCATTTATTCATTCTCTCTCTCTCTCTCTCTCTCTCTCTCTCTCTCTCTCGGGGGTGAGCACGTATTCACAGTCGAGGAAAGACGTTCTTTTTGTCCTCTCGTCTCATTTCGTTAAAAAACTAATTATTCCATCTTTAATTATTTCAAGATTGAATCACCACCATGGGTTCTATGTCAACAACGTCAGGTCTAAAAATTGGAATATTCTGTGGATCGGTTCTGAAGAAATGTGACAAAAGCTTGGCTTTGTATAGAACACATAGGAGATAAGAAAGAAGGCATGCTGCGTTCGTCGTGTTTGCCGTGTTCACCAATTCCAGTTTTCGCTTGAGCAGAGCAGTGGCGCAGTGGTTATGTACGGCGTGCTTGCTTGCCTGCATGGATATCGAAACGAACCCCGGCCCTGATAACCATGTCAATGTTCTTCAAATTATGGTTTGAAGATTCAGTCAGATGATTAACGGATTGCAGAACCATACAACCAGTGTATATAGACTGATTGAGGACAAGTTTGGAAATTTGGAAAAGGATTTCCATTTATTTACCTCCGAAATGCTGAAACTGAAAGAAATGTCACATCAGTTTTCAGAAGATATCCAGGATCTTCGGGAAGACAGAGAAGCAATCCTAGAACGCCTGCATAAACTGGAGAGAAAAGCCGAATCTATAGAAAAGGAGACAAAAGTGAATAACCTGAAATTCATAGGCGTGAAAGAATTTTTTTCTGGAGACAGATCTACAGATACTGACATGATTGTCGAAATGCTGAACGAACACTCTGTTTCTTCACCCTGGTATCATTCTGATATCAGCCGCGCTTTCCGTGTGGGAAATTCAGAGCAGTACAACCATAAACCTCGTCCTCTCATCGTGCAGTTCTGTAGGTGGGTCGACAAGATGGCAGTCCTGGATGACCATGTTCTTCGTGACAGCCTTAGACGTCAGGGAATCAAAATAGCAGCTGATCTGACCTCCTCCAAAGGGAAACATTGGAGTTCTACCGAAACGAAGGAAAAACTGCTTATTTCAGAAACGGACGTCTGCAGTTTGCAGATAGCAAACCCTCTAACCTTCGAAATCACTACAGGGACAGAGAAGACAGACAGATCAGTGACAAGGAGATATACCTTGACCATGACAACTGGCCGCAGCTTCCCAGACGTTCACGTGATAATCATGTGAACCATAGAGATGATCTAAGCCACTCTCCAAGAAGCCACTACAACCGGAATAGGGTAGAGGAGCAAAGAAGGCAGGACGGACGCCGACGGCTATGCGCTGAAGTCAGTGGAAGACGTGAGCATTGGCCAGATAGTCACCAAGCACAAGGACATCAGCGACATTATGTACAACCAGGCCAGCTTACGCGATGGAGCAACGATGGTGACATGCTATGTATTCTTCCCTGTTATCGTGTGTCAGAGCTAACTTTGATTATTCTGAGTTTTTTCAATGTCCAATTGGTGTCCGACAAGGTTGTGTATTAAGCCCTACCTTATTTTCAGTTTTCATAAATCAGTTAGCAGAGTACATGTCTGAAAGGGGAAGATACGGAGTTCACTTGATGCCAGATATTATGGAACTGTTTATTCTACTTTTTGCCGACGATGTGGTTTTAATTTCAACGACACCCATAGGTTTACAAAATCAATTGAACTGTTTAAAATCATGCTGCGACAATATGGCACTTAATGTAATCAAAGACAAAACAAAAGTAATGGTATTTAGAAAAGGTGGTTTTCTGGCAAAACACGAGCAATGGTTTTATGATGGAGCACAACTAGAAGTTGTAAACAGTTACTGCTATCTGGGTTACAATTTTTCTACAAAACTGAGTCACAAAAAAGCTACAGACCATTTAGCAACCAAGGGGAAAAAAGCAGTTTTCTTTCTGAATAGAGCTTTCAACAAATACAAGGAAATGACTGCCAAAACATATTTTACAATATTTGATGCAAAAATAAGATCAATATTATTGTATTCGTCTGAAATATGGGGATATCAGAGACTGGATAGCTTAGAAAAGGTCCACCTAATGGCTTGTAAAAGATTTTTAGGGGTCCCTAGTCGAACACCAAACAAGATGGTATATGGAGACTTAGGTAGATATCCTACATTTGTTACTTCCAATGTTAACTGTGTCAGATACTGGATACGACTGTTGGATATGGAACAACACAGAATTCCCAAACAAGCTTACAGAATGCTTCTTTCTTTAGATACAGAGGGAAAAGACTGTTGGGTGAGTAAGATAAGACACATTTTATGTGAAACAGGATTCTCTTATGTATGGCTTTGCCAGTCGGTTGGTAACGCCAGTGCATTTGTAAAAATATTTAGACAAAGACTCATTGATATGTTCATTCAAGAATGGTCGGGTACTATTCGAGATAAGGACAGGTATGAATCATACAGGTCTTTCAAAACTATCTTCGAAAAACAAAAATACATTTCGTTTATGGACACGTATTGTTTTAGAGTAGCTATGTCACAAATTCGATTCGGGACACTTCCTCTAAATAATAATTTGCATAGATTTAGCAACTGTCCATCTGACCGAAACTGTGTGGTATGTGCTTCAAAAATTGAGGATGAAAATCACTTCATATTTGAATGTCCTTTATACACTGATCTCAGAAAGACGTTCTTACAACAAATCTCAGCAATGCCTTTAGAGAACGGTATTATGCCGCTTTTGGCTCACCCGCTCTCAACCGGCCTTGGCCGGTCTCGTCCGGGCGAATCCAAAAGCGGCATAATACCGTTCTCTACTAAGCATGACTTTAATAACCAAAAAAATAACGACCCTACAAACATACATACTGTGTAGGATTATCCGTTTTTAATACTAATTTACTAAACTTTTTAGATTTTAGTTTTTGCTTAATCCTATGTGTTTCCTGATCGTTTTCAATAACATCATTTTCGCGCAAACATTCATCAAATGAGTCTCTGTCTTTCATGTGAAATAAAACTACAGTCTTTAACTGCTCTCTAAAGTCTTTTAAAACTGAGTTATATTTCTGACATAAAATCCACACACTTATCCCAGCATGTCTTCCACTGAAAGCCAGTTTTGATAAAGTGTTTCTTTTTTAACTATGTCTCTTTCTGCCGAACAGTCATCTATAATAAATAGTGTCTGCGTTCCTTCAAACAGTCTATAAAACTGTTCTAAACACTCACTCAGTTTATTGCTAGGATCAACTAAATATATGTTATCATCTGTCCATATAAACCTTCTATCATGATATGCTTTGTTCCATTTAAGTGTTGGACAGAAAATCACAATGTGATCAAAATTATAGCGATAAACTGTTTGTAATAGGTCTAGGACAAATATTGTTTTTCCACAACCAGTTTGCCCACAAATCAATGAACAATGAGGAGTTTTTGTCATAAAGTTTAACTGCTCCATGGTTTTATAACAGGATTTAATCTAATCCAGTTATTGTTTTTATCATACTTTCTGTCAAAACTTGTTCAGTATAATAAAACCCTACAAGACCTAAATGTGTAAGATTAATCCAATTTAGTTCTGTAAGATTGTTTCTATTTAAGTCAACAGTGATTTTGTTGCTTGTTGTTATAACCTTAATATCCTCACCATTGTGAAGAACGACGATGGTAACGTTAAGACGTTTAACGTCTAAGTTTTGCCAGCTAATATTAATTCCTTTTATAAGGTCATCACTAACGCCCACAACCCCATCCCTCTCCACATCTTTAAAGACAGAAATTTCAAATATCATTGTGAACGTGTCTCCTAATTTTCTGCTTGGAAAGAACTGTAATTTTGTAGAAGCTTTCTTTAAAACCGTTTCTCTTCTGTGGAGGATGTACTGTTTTTTTCCCATACGGCGTTATTTCAATTTCTTTCCGACTATTGTCGTCCGGCATAAGACTTACATGTAAAGGGCCAGAGTTGAATGCTTTTCTGAAACTTTTTTGACGGCTAAAAAATGTAAATGGGCTTATGAATTCAAATTTTATGTCCCATTCTAAATATGGTTCTAAGTGCCATTTGAGGTCAGGTTTTCGAACTATTTTATATTCATACTGGCCAACATTATTTGCTTCTACATTGCGCAGTTGTTCTAGTTTAGGAAACTTTTTGCTGTCGCCAACCTCTTTGCGTTTATAATCACCATCTTTAGTGTACTCAAACCCATACAAAGTGCCTATCTCACCATTCTGTTCAAAGTCCGCAACGTCTGCAAGGTCTTTTAATTCTAAGGTTATACACCTCACAGGCGCTAATGTAACTCCTGATTCTTCTGGCCCACGCGACATTATTTTTTAGTACAACTTATTATTTTATTTCCAAAACAATGTGTAGGTTATCACATTTCACGACTTTCCCCGCTTTGTCTGCGATTTTTATATTAAATGATCCAACCCTCCCACAAACTAATCTTTTAAACTGTAAATTAGGGAATTGTATAATTTCATAATCGCAATATGCAGCTTTCCCTGATGGAAGTGCTCTTAAAACAGTTGAGGGCCTTCCATCATATAAGTTTTCATCAGTGCTCAGCTCATCTAAATGAACATAGAGTAATGAATGTAATGCAAGATCGAGCGGATTTTCTCCCTCATAAGTAGTTTTGTTTGGTGTAACTTCAAAACTATGAACGGCTTGATTGGCAGTTGTAAAACCTAACATTTTAGCTAGCTCTCCATCAAAATGGTAACCTACTTCTTCTTCTTCAGGTTTGAAGGTCAACATTGTTTTCAGATTCGCATTGTTAAGTTTGAGAGTAATGTCAAAGTTACTCATTGCTTCTTTTAGTGAGCAAAACCCGTAATAACCATCAGGTATTGTTAACTGGCTAACTTTGGCCCCTGTTTTGTTAACTTTTAGAATCGTATTATTCTCCCTGGATTCACTTATATTAAACCATACGACTTTGTAAAATATTTCATGAAGCGCAACCATTCTGCTTCCGCAATTGTTATTAATAGCATGTTCTAAAAACGAAGGACGGTCTTGAGTTGTTATTGTTACAAACATTTTTTAAAACAAATTAAAAATGAGCGCATTCAAATATACTAATGCAATAAACTATTCTGTTTCTAGGGTGTGAAACATGATTCTCTTATGTATGCTTGCCGTCGTTGGTAACGCCAGTGATTTGTAAAAATATTAGACAAAGACTCATGATATGTTCATTCAAGATGTCGGTATACGATAAGGACAGTATGAATCATACGGTCTTTCAAAACTATCTTCGAAAAACAAAAATACATTTCGTTTATGGACACGTATTGTTTTAGAGTAGCTATGTCACAAATTCGATTCGGGACACTTCCTCTAAATAATAATTTGCATAGATTTAGCAACTGTCCATCTGACCGAAACTGTGTGGTATGTGCTTCAAAAATTGAGGATGAAAACACTTCATATTTGAATGTCCTTTATACACTGATCTCAGAAAGACGTTCTTACAACAAATCTCAGCAATGCCTTTAGAGAACGGTATTATGCCGCTTTTGGCTCACACCGCTCTCAACCGCCTTGGCCGGTCTCGTCCGGGCGAATCCAAAAGCGGCATAATCCCGTTCTCTACTAAGCATGACTTTAATAACCAAAAAAAATAACGACCCTACAAACATACATACTGTGTAGGATTATCCGTTTTTAATACTAATTTACTAAACTTTTTAGATTTTAGTTTTTGCTTAATCCTATGTGTTTCCTGATCGTTTTAAAATAACATCATTTTCGCGCAAACATTCATCAAAATGAGTCTCTGTCTTTCATGTGAAATAAAACTACAGTCTTTAACTGCTCTCTAAAGTCTTTTAAAACTGAGTTATATTTCTGACATAAAATCCACACACTTATCCCAGCATGTTTTCCCCACTGAAAGCCAGTTTTGATAAAGTGTTTCTTTTTTAACTATGTCTCTTTCTGCCGAACAGTCATCTATAATAAATAGTGTCTGCGTTCCTTCAAACAGTCTATAAAACTGTTCTAAACACTCACTCAGTTTATTGCTAGGATCAACTAAATATATGTTATCATCTGTCCATAAAAACCTTCTATCATGATATGCTTTGTTCCATTTAAGTGTTGGACAGAAAATCACAATGTGATCAAAATTATAGCGATAAACTGTTTGTAATAGGTCTAGGACAAATATTGTTTTTCCACAACCAGTTTGCCCACAAATCAATGAACAATGGGGAGTTTTGTCATAAAGTTTAACTGCTCCATGGTTTTATAACAGGATTTAATCTAATCCAGTTATTGTTTTTATCATACTTTCTGTCAAAACTTGTTCAGTATAATAAAACCCTACAAGACCAAAAATGTGAAATGATTAATCAATTTAGTTCTGTAAGATTGTTTCTATTTAAGTCAACAGTGATTTTGTTGCTTGTTGTTATAACCTTAATATCCTCACCATTGTGAAGAACGACGATGGTAACGTTAACGTTTAACGTCTAAGTTTTGCCAGCTAATATTAATTCCTTTTAAAAGGGTCATCACTAACGCCCACAACCCATCCCTCTCCACATCTTTAAAGACAGAAATTTCAAATATCATTGTGAACGTGTCTCCTAATTTTCTGCTTGGAAAGAACTGTAATTTTGTAGAAGCTTTCTTAAAACCGTTTCTCTTCTGTGGAGGGATGTACTGTTTTTTTCCCATACGGCGTTATTTCAATTTCTTTCCGACTATTGTCGCCCGGCATAAGACTTACCATGTAAAGGGCCAGAGTTGAATGCTTTTCTGAAACTTTTTTGACGGCTAAAAAATGTAAATGGGCTTATGAATTCAAATTTTATGTCCCATTCTAAATATGGTTCTAAGTGCCATTTGAGGTCAGGTTTTCGAACTATTTTATATTCATACTGGCCAACATTATTTGCTTCTACTTGCGCAGTTGTTCTAGTTTAGGAAACCTTTTTGCTGTCGCCAACCTCTTTGCGTTTATAATCACATCTTTAGTGTACTCAAACCCATACAAAGTGCCTATCTCACCATTCTGTTCAAAGTCCGCAACGTCTGCAAGGTCTTTTAATTCTAAGGTTATACACCTCACAGGCGCTAATGTAACTCCTGATTCTTCTGGCCCACGCGACATATTTTTTAGTACAACTTATTATTTTTTTTCCAAAACAATGTGTAGGTTATCACATTTCACGACTTTCCCCGCTTTGTCTGCGATTTTTATATTAAATGATCCAACCCTCCACAAACTAATCTTTTAAACTGTAAATTAGGGAATTGTATATTTCAAAATCGCAATATGCAGTTTTCCCCTGATGGAAGTGCTCTTAAAACAGTTGAGGGCCTTCCATCATATAAGTTTTCATCAGTGCTCAGCTCATCTAAATGAACATAGAGTAATGAATGTAATGCAAGATCGAGCGGATTTTCTCCCTCATAAGTAGTTTTGTTTGGTGTAACTTCAAAAACTATGAAACGGCCTTGATTGGCAGTTGTAAAACCTAACATTTTAGCTAGCTCTCCATCAAAATGGTAACCTACTTCTTCTTCTTCAGGTTTGAAGGTCAACATTGTTTTCAGATTCGCATTGTTAAGTTTGAGAGTAATGTCAAAGTTACTCATTGCTTCTTTTAGTGAGCAAAACCCGTAATAACCATCAGGTATTGTTAACTGGCTAACTTTGGCCCCTGTTTTGTTAACTTTTAGAATCGTATTATTCTCCCTGGATTCACTTATATTAAACCATACGACTTTGTAAATATTTCATGAAGCGCAACCATTCTGCTTCCGCAATTGTTATTAATAGCATGTTCTAAAAACGAAGGACGGCCCTTGAGTTGTTATTGTTACAAACATTTTTTTAAAACAAATTAAAAATGAGCGCATTCAAATATACTAATGCAAAATATTCTGTTGGGGCCGCACTACAATCTTAAAAAATAACAACCGATACTCTTGAATTTCTGTGACTCAGTCTGACGCCTTTCAAGTAAAGGTGAGTACTCCATTGGTCAAATATCTTAACCTCCTATTAAAAAAGACCACATCCCAAAAGTGTGGTTCAGTCATCCGATGCAGTTTTATCAGAACCAGTTAAACTTTGCTGTGTTTTGTGCATCAACTGGGTGTGGAGTGTCGTATGCTGATCATCTAAATCATCCTGATCCTTTGGTGAGGTCAGTGTACAGATTTCATTTTTATTACACCTTCAACGTATTTTGACTAAACTGCAAGCTCCATTACCAAATACAAACCGTTTAATCCATTCAGCAACCGAATAGACATGAAGGCTTTTGAAAGGATCTGTAACGAATTCATATTAATATTAAGGAAGACTTTAGACAAAAGTTGGATCTTAATCATGGCTTAGGTACCCCTTTATTTGGGGGCGTGCACAGAAAATATAACTATGCTTGGAATCCTCCTTACACATCTTTCTCTTCGGGCACAGCTGTTCACCTAGGGTCCATAGAGCAAGAGCATAAAACAGCATGGACAACATTTATCTTAGACACTTCTAAGGGCCTAACTAAAGCAGGAATAGAACGAATAAACGACTCTGTTCGTACTTACGTTTGGTGTTTGCTAGGTTCGCAAGCACAAACGAGATCGAGCATAACTGATCCTTCTACTGGCTTTGACGCACAAAAACAATACTTAGCAAATTTAGAGGATGCCATTAATTCTACAGTTGATTTACCTTCAAGTATAAAAGGTACCAAAATGTTTTACAATACGCAAGATCGAAAGTAGACTTTGCTGTTGGCGCTGGTTTATACATGCTGCCTTCTGACCTCAGACTCCAGGTAGGAACAATAATAAACTACAACAATGAAATCCTTGTGGCAGGCAATGAACAGAAAGTCGGAAAAAAACGAAATAAATTCTGAGCCAGTATATTGCAAGCAGTAAACAAACACCCAAGAATAAGTCATCCAATCCCCGTGGCCCAAAGCCCGAAGGTCGTTGAAGAAGTCAAAAAAAATAATGACCATGAATATGAAAAGACAGCACTTGTTCTTGGATTAACTGGCCTAGGATTACTTGGTCTTTATTTTACTAAAAATTAACCCGACTATTAAGAGAACTAATGTCCATAAGTGCTCAGCCATAAAGCCAACTACTTTGCCTGCAGTAGACAAAAGCCAGCTAACGACACCCCCTAATATACCTGGTAAAGCATCCCGGCTTTACCGGCTAATTTTTTTTTAAAAAACCCGCAAGATGATCAAGCTGTTTTTTACCCATGATTTATCAGGTGGAGGCGATGGCGATGGAGGCACTGACCCGGTACCACCGCCGCCTGTAATAGCCATCACCAGTGTACTTATTGCAAATCCTAAGGCTGTGATAACGCTTGCTAATGTGACTCCCTGCTCTCTAAATAGTGTTCGTATTCGTTCTGCTAGCGTTGTGTCTTCATATAAAATTCTTTGGATAGTTTCTCTTATTCTGCTCACTTGAGTTCGTAATTGTTCTCGGTTAGTAGACAACACTTCTAGTCTTGCTGATCTCTCTTGTTCAAGATCTTTTAGTCTTTGGGTTATTCTTTCTTTAATCATGCCCTAAGTTGGCGTCATCAGCCTCAACGACTTTTTCTTTTTCTCTTTTTATATGCTCATCTATTTCACCCAGTTTTGCTAAATTGTTTGTTAATTCGCCTCTGATGCTTCTCAAAGCATGATCAAGGGCCGCTATTTTCCCGCATAGGCAATGGGGAATCATTAAATTGTTTTTAACGCTGTTTCTTCTGAAAACTGGTTTCTGCTTCTATTATTTCGCCCGCTGTTTGACTTAAATCTTGAAGTTCCATGTTTTGTATTTGGGTACTGTTGGGAGTTCTTGCAGTGTGTTTTGAAGTTTAGCAACTGCCTCCCCCCTTAATTTTGGTTTAACAATGCCAAGGCAAACTTCGATCGCTCACACTGAGCCTTTGTCTAATTGTATTCATCCCTACAAACTTTGATGGGTCTCGTTTAGTTGTAAGCTGAACAAGTTGTCCTTGGTCGTTTCTCACAAACAAATGGTTATTTTCTAGTTCAAAATCATTAGGGTCTATAAAATCGGGAGGTTCTTGTCCTAAACTTTGGTATAATGATCTGACCTTACTTTCTGTTAATTTTACCGACTTGTTGGTAATGTACTCCCGATTTCTACTAATTCATCATGCAATGAGAGCCCCAAGCGATGCCGCTCCCAAGGGGAATCATCATGTCGTCTCCAGGATCAAAAACATCATAATCTTCTTCACCTTCAATGCCTGCCATGTTTTTAAATAATTAACTTTTTTTTTGTTTTATAAAAATGTCACAAGCATATGGCTCGATTCTTGACCCGCATAGAAAGCTGAAAAAAACCCTTTGGCGTGAAGGGAAATAAGCGGAATATTACTGTTCCAAATAATCCTCTACTATTGATGCGGATCAAATTCTTACTGTCAAATTTCCAGACCTAGGAGCGGATGAAGTGATTGTGCCAGGCTCTGCGCGTCTTACTTTCAAATAGAACTCGCTTCAAAAACAGCCCCAACAGGACAGTTGTCCAGAATTTGGGACGGGCAATCGTTAAGAAAATTTCTATAAAACTTGAGGGGCAAGAAATATTTTCTTTACACAATGCAGACATATTTTTTAACCTATTCTGATCTATGGCTAACCGCGAACGAAAGGGCCGATCTTGCGTTTCAAGGAATCGAAAATGAAGAAGCACTAAAACACAGAATAGGCGCCGCAGATGCTAAAGACGGCAAAAAGTATGTAGCCGTAAGTTATGCGTATGGAAATCGCTTTTTTATACCCTAGATTTTGAGTTGTTAAAAGCGCATGCTCCATACTTTCAAGGAGCATTAAAGACAGATTGTCATATGAACTAACTTTTTAATGACTACAAACGGGTTATCAGATCTACAGACACCGAAGCAAAGTACAGCATTTCTGACATCTCGTTAGAGTTTGACGTTGTTAGAAAAACCCTAATTTAGCAAGGCTAATTGAGCAACAATATCAGTCAAAATTAGCAATATATTACGAAAGAGTGATTCTTCATTCTAAATATCCTAAAAGCAGGGCAGACACTATATGGAATTTTAGTTTTAGTGCCACAGCAAGATCGCTTAAAGGTATTTTATTGCTGTGTGAAGATGAAGGACCATTCGAAAGACAAACTGAAAATTTTGTTGATCCTAAAAATAACAAAAGTGCAATGTACAATTGAGGGTAGTCCTAACCAAATCTACGCTAGCGGGCTTAAACCTTATCAGCATTTTGATGAAATAAGAAAACTGTTTGGAGGCGGGAGGTGTAGAAATCCAACAGTTGACCTTGTGTCTAAAGATCTGCATCTTCACAGTGTTAGACTCGATAATTATTTAACAACGAAATACGGTTTATGGATTGACCTAAGGTCAACGGAGGATAATCAGTTACATGGAAGCGGAGAGAACTGTTAGAGACATATAAACATTCAAATTGATAAAGAAAAGATGTCGTTTAAACCACTTAATGTATATTTGTTTTTAATATATGATGCGCAGCTAAATATTCAAGATAACAGATTAGAAAATATACAATACTAAATTATTTTTATTTTATAAAAAGCATGTCTGTTCAGCATTATCCAAAAGTACCTACAGAGCCAGAGTCGCCAAGAGAAGAGATAGACCCGGCATAAAAACCTTCAGATTAACAAACATTACACAAATGCAACAAAAACTAGAGCAGGACCTTTCAAAATACAGCAAAGCCAAACGAAGGTATTCTGCTGCCTTTAATGCTGTTACCTATGTTAATACTGGAGAAATCGACTATAAGTGCTCTATCAGCAGGAACGAGTGTTGGTCTCTTAGCAACAGGCATAGGCGCACCCCAGCTTTACCTCTAGGCGGTTTGTCTTTAGCTCTTGGCCTATGTTCATTAGGTGTAGGTGCTGCTAGCAAAAAAATAAAAACTAAACTTCAAAAGCACACAGCTATGGTTCAACTAATAACAGCTAAACTTAGTTCCTTCAAGCTGATAATAAATAAAGCACTAGCCGACTCAAACATCACGGATGAAGAATTTAGTCGTTTACAGGCCGATTTTGATGACTACAAAAGACAAAAGTTTGATCTTCAAAGAAAGGCGAGGGCAACTTTTTCTCAACAGCCAGACCCCGAGCAGATAAAAAAGGAATGCTTAAAAAAAGTAAACGAAACATTAAACTCTGTTCAAACAGCTCACATTAACAACGCCAAAGGGTGTTTATACTTTAGTTTATGAGTCCAAGCACAAAAAGACCGTTGATATTGATTTTGATTAAGTATTTTTTTTTAATTTAAATAAAATATTTTGAGTTAGAAAAGAAACTCAGCATGGATAAGCTATATGAAGGACCGGACGAATTTTTTGAAGCAATGCAAGAAAATTTATCAAGAGCACTGAATGATATTGATTTAGAAGTCATTAATCCAGCAAACGTACAGGCAAGTGTTGCTCATGCTATTTCTCAAGTTCCAGGTAAACTAA
Source organism: Conus ventricosus (assembly GCA_018398815.1). Classification (NCBI taxonomy): domain Eukaryota; kingdom Metazoa; phylum Mollusca; class Gastropoda; order Neogastropoda; family Conidae; genus Conus; species Conus ventricosus. The sequence goes on along the minus strand of CM031609.1, from coordinate 8,655,127 downwards.
CAATAGAGCCCCCGGTTAAAGTAATGTTAGCTTTTTTAAAATCGACTATATAACAATAAATGAAGAAAATCTAGAAGTCTGGGTCTCAACTAAACAACAGACTATTCTTTCTCATAATGACTTAACACCCGGTTGGGCAGACGAACTGCTTACACAGTTTGATGTGGCCGCTGAAGAAGCCAAAATGAGAGGCTCTGGTTGGTCAGAGGGCGAAGTCTTAGAGATTAGATTAAAACAGGCTAAGTATGCGCCGATTGTTGGTAAGGCTTACATTCCACTACCTCCAGCATTAGTCGCAAAAAAAGCAGTTCTAAACATAAAGAATTATTCAGACAACAAATGTTTTATGTATTTGTGTTCTTGCAAGGCTGCATTACGTCCGCAAAAACGCAGAGAGAGTGTCTAACTATCACCCTTACATCAATGATCTTAACTTTAGTGGGGTGTCCTTTCCTGTTAGTGTAGACCAAATTGATCAGTTTGAAGAACAAAACAAACCAATAACTGTTAATGTCTACACATGGGATGAGGAAACAAATCTACAACCGATTAAGTGTCCAAGAACAGCCCAACAATTGGCGAGCCAGACAAAAATCATGTTGACTTATACTAATGTTTTCACCGCTACCACATTACACATTGATACGAACAATGAGTAGATTATTGCGGCATACTTCAAAGCATTACCATAAACAAGAATTCTGCAGAAAATGTTTAACAAGAATTCCATCTGCTCAAGCCGCAAGCGAACATAAGAAACATTGTATCGGCCAGTTGACTGTAATACAGAACTAATTTACGCCCCCAGAAGGCAGTAAAGTTAGTTTTAGAACTGGAAAAAAAACTGCAAAATTCTCCATACGTTGTTTACGCAGACTTCGAGTCGCTTATTGTTCCTTATGAAGGGCCAGCGCCACAAAAACTTCGAAAAACAGTTAATGAGTAATCATCAGATTTGTTCATTTGCCTTCATTATTGTCAGGTCGGATGGCGTTCAATTCAAAGCCAGAATTATACAGAGGACCAAATGCTGCAGAATACTTCTTAGAACGCATGCAGCAAGTGCGTAATGACTGTTCTAATAATCTGAATTTATCTGAAATCATAATGACGCCTGAAGACCAGAACAGTATGACTCAGCCACACATTGTTGGATTTGTGGTTTAGAACTCAGTGAAGAAGCAACAAATCCGACATTTAAGAGACCATGATCACATTAGCGGAAAGTTCAGAGGAGCGGCGCATAACAAATGCAATCTTCAACTAAAGTTTGATCCTAAGACATGGAAGCTGCCCATCTTCTTTCATAACTTGCGAGGTTACGACTCTCACCTTATAATGCGAGCAGTAAACGACGCCTTCAGGGTGTCATGCATTGCACAATCATCAGAAAAGTACATGTGCTTTAATCTGAATAACATGTCTTTTTATGACTCTATGCAACACATGATGGGTTCATTAGAGTCACTGGCTATGTCCTTAAAGTCCTGCTCAATAACGGAAGAATATTTTGACCCAACTCTCGTTAGAAAGGGCGTTTACCCTTATGAGTACATGAACAGTTGGGAAAGGTTTGAAGAAGATACACTTCCACCTAAAGGCGCATTCTTTTCTAGTCTTAGAGGAAAGGACATCAGTGATTCAGATTACCAGCATGCTCAAGATGCGTGGCAGAAGTTAAAGTGTAAAACGATGGGAGACTATCATGACTCCTACTTAATGGCCGATGTATGTTTGTTGGCGGAACGTCTTTGAAATTACAGAAAGACCTGCATGAAACATTATAGCCTGGATCCTGCGCATTACATTTCTGCGCCCGGGATGAGTTGGGACGCTTTCCTAAAGTTTACTGGAGTACAGATTGATTTATTGTCAGATTTACCAATGATTCAGATGATTGAAAACGGATTGCGTGGAGGAATTAGTATGGCGTCGCATCATTACTGTAAAGCAAACAACAAATACTTGGACGACTATGATCCGAGTAAAAGGTCTAACTATCTCATGTATTTAGATGCAAACAATTCTGTATGGATGGGCAATGGCGCAATCGCTTCCCTTACGTAACTTTAAAATGTACACAGGTACAAACAATATCAAAAAGCAATTAAAAGTGGTTGAGCAGTTTGACGTCGGGTCAACAGCGTGGATACATTCTAGAAGTTGACTTAGAATATCCCTCATGAACTCCATGACCTGCATAATGACTATCCATTAGCAGCAGAAAGTCTAAGATGAATCCAAGAGAGCCGCCTAAACTTGTGCCTAATCTTCGAGGCAAAAAAAATTATGTCTGTCATTACAGACTTCTACAATTTTATTTAAGACATGGTTTGAAGTTGACAGCTGTTCATCGTATAATTGCTTTCGATCAAGAACAGTTCATGAAACCATAAAATCATGAAGAACACTGATCTTAGAACTAAATCCACAGATGCTTCAGAAAAAGACTTTTTCAAGCTGATGAACAACAGCTGTTTTTGGAAAGACTATGGAAAATCCACACAAGCGCAAAGATGTCAGATTGGTCACCAAAGAGAACGAAGCAATTAAGCTGACTTCAAACCTAATTATCAGGACTTCAGAAGATTTCATGATCAGCTTTTTGGTATAATGATGAAAAAAAAGAAAGTCAAATTGGATAAGCCCGTTTTTATCGGGTTTACTGTTTTAGAATTATCAAAGCTTTTGATGTTAGAATTTCTTTATGACTACTTTAAAACCTTGTATCCAGAGTCCCGAGTGCTTTTTCACAGATACAGATAGTTTTGTTATAGATATCCTACTGAAGACATCTATAAAGACATGGAAATAGAAGTAGCTAAAGAAGCGAGTGGATGGTACGACACATCCGATTACCCTAAAGAGTCGCCTTTACATTCAATTACTAATAAGAAGGTTTTAGGAAAGATGAAGGATGAATTATCTGGAAAGGTGATCAAGGGTTTGTTGGGTTAAGGTCGAAAATGTACAGTATTTCGAGCCAGGAGAAAACCATTAAGAAAGCAAAAGGAATATCTCGCAGTGTTGTGCAGTCGAGCATATCACATGACAACTACAAAGAAGCATTGTTTGACAATAAGACTTTCATCATGACAACGTAAAACTGCGATCTAATCTACATGAGATCAACACAACAGTTGTAACAAAGAAGTCATTAGATAGAACAAACACAAAACGAGTATTGTTAATCCCGAGTTTTCATATGCAATCGGGCACTGGAGGACAGCATAATTGTATACATTCTTCGGGTTTATATTTTTCATCAACTTTTATTATAAGATCAATCATAGCTTCATCCAATTCATTTAAATCTTTTCTCATGTTTGCTTGATGCGTTCGAATTTTTTTTATTATTTCAAGATATTCTTTTTCCCAATTTGGGGGTTTGAGTTGTAGGTGATCTGGATGATTTAGCATGCATTGATTAATCCTCGAAAATGTTCCCCTAATAGCATTACACGCATCAAATGATTCCCGTATCATTTCCAAGGTCTCTTCCTTTACCATTCTTGTTTCGTTCTGCGCTTCCTTCTGAGCCTCCATTTTAAACTCAAATATATTTACGTAAATTAATTAAAGGGAACTGTGTCTGGTGGGATTATCTGCAGTTCTTCCTTCACAAAAGATCTTTGAGGAGCTGGTTGTTTTGTTGTGTCAGTTTCTCGTAAATAATACACGGGCGGATTCATTTTTACAATTCTTTTTATTTCATATGGATCAACACTCCAAACTGGATCGGTTGCCCTGATGCGAGTGTCCCCTTCCGCTTCCCCGGTAAATAAAGGTATCTTACTTTCAAACCAAACGGTAATAGTTTGCTGGATGAAGACTCTCCTTCAACAACATTTATTGTTTTTCTTTTGATTGCTTGTACTGGTTTTAGACCTTTAAATTCTTCATTATTCATTGCGCGCAAAACTGAGGGCAGTCTTCTAACCCCTTCTGTGTTGCGAGAATTGTCAATAAGCTCTCTGTGATACTGGTAGGAGAAAAGTCTTTCAGCTAACTGTTTGTTAAAGTTTTTCGACTAAAGCCTGTGATCTGTGAACTCCTGGAATGCCTCTTTTATGGTAACTCTATGTTTTAACAATAATTGATTCACTTGGCCTTTAAATTCTTTTCCATCATCGACTTGAATCAATGCGAGGATAAGGTTAACGGCCTCGTTGGTATATCAGTTGTATGGCGACAGCAACAGCAGAAGCACTCTTTTGTGTTAATGGTTCAGCATCTTTGTATCTTGAAGCTATGTCAATGACTGTAAGTGCGTACTTAAATCTTTTTCGTCTAATCGTATCAGAGGGTAAATATAGAAGGTCCATTTGATGGGTGTCGTTTGGAGTTGTATTGACAAGTGTGGTCTCTGTATTCGTCTAGGCGCAGGTAAATAAATTTGCCAAATCGCTTGTTTAGATAACCATTCCCTTCGCTGTTTGTTCACTGACTCCAGCTGCTTGGCTTAGCTTTTTTATTGCCGTTATTCCCTTCCAATATCCTTTTGGCGATAATAGATTTTGTCCATTTTTATTCAGCCAATATTATGTGCAACAAAATACACAATGGTCATACCAAAGATAACAAACACGATTTCTTGCATCTTTTGTTTTTCTGATGGCTGATAAAAGTCACTGAATTTTGGTGGGGGCAATGTCTCGATTGGTTTGCCTGTTACAAGATAATATTCTTTTATTGCTGATCAACATCTTTAAATGTGTAAGCTGCATGCCCCTGTTTTTCAGTTTGTCATTAATAAAATCCAACTGCTCAATTCTCTGCTTTTCATAGTGATCTTGTGCAGCTGCTAGTTGCTCCACTGCTTTGTTATGTCTTTTTCTCTCGCCGTCATCCCGCAGTTTACTAAATGCGTAATTACTTCCGCTAAAAGCAAGCGCATTCACCACAGCGCCACCTATCATCATTACGAGTGAAGCCATTTTTTATAAATGTATTTTTATTTACATATTTATACTGTCTGGAATTATTCCTTGCTTGACTAGAAAATCTTTCGTAGCGAATGAAGCTGCAATGATAGCAATTTGCTTTGCTGAATCCTCAAAGTCTAGTTTGCCAAGATCTGCTGGTTTAATTCTTAACAAGCTTTTATCAAGCATTGTGTATCCTATACTTAGACCTCCAATAACAGCAGAATGGTATACAAGGTTGGCAACAGTTTTTTCAGCGCTCATTTTAAAAAATAAAATAATTATATTTAGTAATAAAAACATGAACAGCGACGATCTGCTAAACATTCCTTGCGAACTTGTGATTACAAATGAACAAGTTGATGACCAAGCTATTATGCCCAAAAAGGAAAGACTGTATTCTTTGGCAGCATGTGGAAAAAAAAACAAAACAGTTCCTCGGAAATGAATTCAGCATAGAACAGATTCAACAGATGTCGCCACAAGACATTATAAAGTATCACAACAGGTATGAAGCGCAACTTGGATCAAGAATGGTGAAAAGCGTGGGCAAACGGTTCTTAGTTTGTACACTAAATAGTCAGTAGATTTGCCCCCATTGATTCTGAACAAGACTTTATGTATGATTTAACACAGGATCCAGTTTTTAACAAAGCCATTAGAGTCTCTAGGATGTGATTTATACTACAGATTTGGAACATTGTTGTCGCCGCTAATCATGGGATAATTACTTTTAATCATATAGATTTTATTTCCCTTCAAAATGAACGAGCCAGAAAATCAGCAGAACCAGAAACACTGAATCAGGTGGAGAAAGTAAAACCCAAACCAGAAAATCAGCAGAATCAAAGGGAAAAATTGAATCAGGTGAAAGTGGTCACTAAAACACCTCATCCTGGACGCATTGCGGCAGGAAAAAAATTAGCAGAGTGGAACAGACAAAAAAAATTAATGTTACAGAATATAACTCATCATGAAAACATAACACGCCAAACGCCAGAACAAGTTGATTCAATGCCAGCTATAAAAACCCCATGCGATTCAAGGGCACCAAAGTCTTCATGGAATATTGAACTTAAAACTGTTGTCATTTTTGGCGCCCTTGCTGCTGCTGGGGGCGGTTATTACGGTTATAAAATATATAAACAACGCTGGCAAAAACAAGAGCCCAAACAATCTCCACCACTAAATACCAAAGCCGAACACAACAGCACGCTAAAACCGCCAACAAAAAGTTCATATTGATCCATTTGTGATGCAATAATATTTTAAAAACTTAATTTTAAATTTTTTTGATAAAAATAGAACATGGCGTATTATAAAATGATGGTGTCAATAAATAAAGACATGGAGTCTATAAAAGACATTTCCATAGACCAGAATTGTAATCAATGCGGTTGCTTAGGATGTAAGAACTTCATTAAGATCTATGCTGACCGATTTCGCGCAGAGGACGCTGAGCAAGACATCCTCGACGATGACGAGTTTTTTGAGGCGTGTGTGTTTCTATATTAGACATTTACTATTTAAGATAAAAACATAGATTGTCTTGTTTTTTTTTATAATTATAAGATAACTTAAATAAGAACTTAGTTGTACTTAGAGGATGACTTAATCAAGAACTTATTAAGAACTTGATCAAGAACTTATTAAGAACTTAATTAAGAACTTATTAAGAACTTAATTAAGAACTTGGGGTGACTTAATTTAAAAACTTAATTAAGGACTTGGAGTAACTTAATTAAGGACTTGGGGTAACTTGATTAAAAACTTAAAAAGTGACTTAAGTGTGTGCATGCATGGGGTGGGGGGCAAGCAGGGTAGGGTGGGAGTGGGAGGTGGGCGCGCACCTTTAATTATTTATAAGAAACAAATGTCTAGAATATGATATAGTTATTATCAGTTAAAACAACACAATGGCAGCAGCGACAACAACAACAATAACAGCATATACAAGCACAATCGCACGCACACACACACAAGATAGGGAGGTGCTTGCATGGAGAATGGGAAAGGGTTTTATGGTTGGCCCTTAAGCACCGGTCTCTCTGTCAACTGAAGATTATTCAAAGCAGCCACCAAGTGCATTTATCAAAAGCTTGATTTAATAAACAAGACAGTTGAATAAAGTTCACTCTGTGGCCGCCCAAAGGCAGCCAAAAAAGTTGAAGCAGACGTTGAAGCAGTGAATGTCAGTGAATCAGCAGTGTTCCAATACTAGTTGACCTATTTGAGCGCTACAGGCAGTTGCGCGACCTACTTCCGTGTTACAAGCAATGCTCTGGCTCAGCTACTCCTCTAAGCAGCCACCAAGTGCATTTATCAAAAGCTTGAAATAGGCAGCCTGTTGAATAGGACGTGACAAAGCGACGGTCCACCTAGACCGCGGCCGTTGAAGCGTGGCTTTCTGCTATAGCTGTGACGTGTGCCGTTTAATATTCATTTCACGCGTCTAGGCTAGACCGCGGCTGTTCCTGAGAAGATTGTGTTTCAAGCTGCATTGCTGGTTAAAATTTAAGCGGACCAATACTGCCTTATCTCCTCACTATATGAAAACATTGCTTTAAGTTCATTTCTCATGGAGTAGACTTCAATGAAAGATAGTCCAACAGTAGAAAACCTATCCAGGTATGGCCTAAGCAATCGAAATATCGCCCTCAGTTTACGGGAATAGGAAGGTGAGATTCCAATATGTTGTTTTAACCAATCTTCCCATTTTTGAGTCTGCGATCCACTTTCCTTTTCTTTTGCATAGAGTTCAAAGGCAACATCCAAAAGACGACCATAGTTCTATCTCTAATTCAGAAGAGATACTATCTCGCGACATGAAATAAAATCAACCAACACAAACAACTGAAAAACGTCTTCACACCACCACAGCACCAGGAGAAATGAAAAGCCAGCTAGGTTCAGTTGCTAACAACACAAGTGCTGGGCGGAAATGTCGTCACTGTTACTAATCAGCTGATTCTGTCTAGTCTTGTGATTGGGGGAAGGTAAGGGAAACATGTTTTGATATGTTTTATGAAAGGCGGGAATGACTGAGCAAGATCCTTCAGCCACTTATAGAAATCTCGCTATTCAGAACTGCACTATGGGGTATTTAACTCTCGCTTTTCAGTCTGCTGACTGGCTTTACAAATCAACGGTGCATGAGTGGAGACTGCTAGCTTGCTCTGAATGCTTCTATTTTAAATCTCTGGGGAGTGCCGCGCTTCACTGCATGCCTTTAAAAAACAACCTGCATAAGCCCAATCTCTCTCACCAGCAGTGTGTGTGTGGATTTTATGTCAGAAATATAAATTTAGTTTTAAAAGACTTTAGAGAACAGTTAAAGACTGTAGTTTTATTTCACATGAAGACAGAGACTCATTTGATGAATGTTTGCGCGAAAATGATGTTATGAAAATGATCAAGAAAAACACAGGATTAAGCAAAAACTGAAATCTAAAAAGTTTTGTAAATTAGTATTGAAAAAAAGATAACCCTACACAGTATGTATGTTTGTAGGGTCGTTATTTTTTTTGGTTATTAAAGTCATGCTTAGTAGAGAACGGTATTAAGCCGCTTCTGGAGTCGCCCGCACGAGACCGGCCAAGGCCGGTTTGAGGTGGGTGAGCCAAAAGCGGCATAATACCGTTCTCTCCTTTGCAGTCGTTACTCCGAGCAGTGAGAAGGACAGATTGTCAATACCTAACCAAGTATATTTTCCATGCTATTAATATGCGAAAACAGTTTCTCGAAGTTGACCACGTAAACGATAATAAATGAGTTGTGTGTATATTTTGTTACTAATGGAGCTAGTGTTTTTTGCTTGATTTTTGCTTTTTTGATCACCCCCGTCCCCACGCCTCCATTCTCCTTTTCCATCTCCCCGCCACCCCTCTTTTTGTGTTTGTATTATGGCCTATGGCTGATGTACAATAAACACTCGGACTCGACTCTCTCTCTCTCCTCTCTCTCTCTCTCTCTCTCTTCTCTTCTCTTGACCTACTTTATGGAGATCTTTGAGTCCTTCGTATATTTTCCAAATGAAATAAAAATACGCCTATCTTCGCTCTTCACTCAACACGATCCTGACAAGATCATTGTTTATACAGTAATTAAACCATTTGAATTTTCACTGACTGAACGACCAAGTCTTCATAAAACAGTATCAGGTGTGTTTTTTTATCGAGGGATGAGTGCTACGCAGTGTGGTGCCATGTTTGGATCAACATGATCCACAAGAAATGTGATATATAAAAAAAAAGAAAAGCTTTCATCCGTCACTCACCAGACATACCTGGGACTTGAACCCCACGTCCTCTGACATGAAAACAAAGCTCTACCGCTCGGCTAGAGCATCCATCCATGTAAACACTACTTCCTACCCCCATTCTTGTAAGTATTGTATCATCATATGGGCAAAAATCGTGAAATAATCACACATAATGTTCATCCACAACTGTACATTTAAAGAAATCTTGTACTGGTAAATACCACATTGAATAAGAAAAAAATTCAGGTTATGTTTCATGCTGTGGCAATCTCATGCGGCTGCCAGTTTCTCCAACATCCATTTCACAGCGTGTTTAAACTTTAGAGATGCGAATTGGGCTTAGAAATCTTCTAGAATCTCTGTATTTCGAATGCATGACCTTAACCTTAACCAGATCCTAACCCTAACCAAACCCTAGCCTAGCCTAATCCTAACTGCATAAAACTTAATATTTGAAAAACAAACATTCATCGATCAATTGTGTTTGCATTAAGGAAGCAGTAAGAGTTGTCTTCTCTTTTCATTAACAATAAAGGAAACGAACGTCCACCATTACCTTTCCCTTGAAGATTAGTCAACTGTGGGGTCGGCGGTTATGTGGAGTGTTAGAGGGGGGTCAAAGGGTGGCGATGTACCAAGAGAGCGCCTAAACTTGTGCCTATCTTCGAGGCAAAAAAAATTTGTCTGTCTTAAGACTTCTACAATTTTATTTAGACATGGTTTGAAGTTGACAGCTGTTCATCGTATAATTGCTTTCGATCAGAACAGTTCATGAAACCATACATCATGAAGAACACTGATCTTAGAACTAAATCCACAGATGCTTCAGAAAAAGCTTTTCAAGCTGATGAACAACAGCTGTTTTGGAAAGACTATGGAAATCCACACAAGCGCAAAGATGTCAGATTGGTCACCAAAGAGAACGAAGCAATTAAGCTGACTTCAAAACCTAATTATCAGGACTTCAGAAGATTTCATGATCAGCTTTTTGGTATAATGATGAAAAAAAGAAAGTCAAATTGGATAAGCCCGTTTTTATCGGGTTTACTGTTTTAGAATTATCAAAGCTTTTGATGTTAGAATTTCTTTATGACTACTTTAAACCCTTGTATCCAGAGTCCAGAGTGCTTTACACAGATACAGATAGTTTTGTTATAGATATCCCTACTGAAGACATCTATAAAGACATGGAAATAGAAGTAGCTAAAGAAGCGAGTGGATGGTACGACACATCCGATTACCCTAAAGAGTCGCCTTTACATTCAATTACTAATAAGAAGGTTTTAGGAAAGATGAAGGATGAATTATCTGGAAAGGTGATCAAGGAGTTTGTTGGGTTAAGGTCGAAAATGTACAGTATTTCGAGCCAGGAGAAAACCATTAAGAAAGCAAAAGGAATATCTCGCAGTGTTGTGCAGTCGAGCATATCACATGACAACTACAAAGAAGCATTGTTTGACAATAAGACTTTTCATCATGACAACGTAAAAACTGCGATCTAATCTACATGAGTCAACACAACAGTTGTAACAAAGAAGTCATTAGATAGAACAAACACAAAACGAGTATTTGTTAATCCAGAGTTTTCATATGCAATCGGGCACTGGAGGACAGCATAATTGTATACATTCTTCGGGTTTATATTTTTCATCAACTTTTATTATAAGATCAATCATAGCTTCATCCAATTCATTTAAATCTTTTCTCATGTTTGCTTGATGCGTTCGAATTTTTTTTATTATTTCAAGATATTCTTTTTCCCAATTTGGGGGTTTGAGTTGTAGGTGATCTGGATGATTTAGCATGCATTGATTAATCCTCGAAATGTTCCCCTAATAGCATTACACGCATCAAATGATTCCCGTATCATTTCCAAGGTCTCTTCCTTTACCATTCTTGTTTCGTTCTGCGCTTCCCTTTTGAGCCTCCATTTTAAACTCAAATATATTTACGTAAATTAATTAAAGCGGAACTGTGTCTGGTGGGATTATCTGCAGTTCTTCCTTCACAAAAGATCTTTGAGGAGCTGGTTGTTTTGTTGTGTCAGTTTCTCGTAAATAATACACGGGCGGATTCATTTTTACAATTCTTTTTATTTCATATGGATCAACACTCCAAACTGGATCGGTTGCCCTGATGCGAGTGTCCCCTTCCGCTTCCCCGGTAAATAAAGGTATCTTACTTTCAAACCAAACGGTAATAGTTTGCTGGATGAAGACTCTCCTTCAACAACATTTTATTGTTTTTCTTTTTGATTGCTTGTACTGGTTTTTAGACCTTTAAATTCTTCATTATTCATTGCGCGCAAAACTGAGGGCAGTCTTCTAACCCATTCTGTGTTGCGAGAATTGTCAATAAGCTCTCTGTGATACTGGTAGGAGAAAAGTCTTTCAGCTAACTGTTTGTTAAAGTTTTCGACTAAAGCTGTGATCTGTGAACTCCTGGAATGCCTCTTTTAATGGTAACTCTATGTTTTAACAATAATTGATTCACTTGGCCTTTAAATTCTTTTCCATCATCGACTTGAATCATGCGAGGATAAGTTAACGGCCTCGTTGGTATATCAGTTGTATGGCGACAGCAACAGCAGAAGCACTCTTTTGTGTTAATGGTTCAGCATCTTTGTATCTTGAAGCTATGTCAATGACTGTAAGTGCGTACTTAAATCTTTTTCGTCTAATCGTATCAGAGGGTAAATATAGAAGGTCCATTTGATGGGTGTCGTTTGGAGTTGTATTGACAAAGTGTGGTCTCTGTATTCGTCTAGGCGCAGGTAAATAAATTTGCCAAATCGCTTGTTTAGATAACCATTCCTTCGCTGTTTGTTCACTGACTCCAGCTGCTTGGCTTAGCTTTTTTATTGCCGTTATTCCCTTCCATATCCTTTTGGCGAATAATAGATTTTGTCCATTTTTATTCAGCCAATATTATGTGCAACAAAATACACAATGGTCATACCAAAGATAACAAACACGATTTCTTGCATCTTTTGTTTTTTGATGGCTGATAAAAGTCACTGAATTTTGGTGGGGGCAATGTCTCGATTGGTTTGCCTGTTACAAGATAATATTCTTTTATTGCTTGATCAACATCTTTAAATGTGTAAGCTGCATGCCCGTTTTTTCAGTTTGTCATTAATAAAATCCAACTGCTCAATTCTCTGCTTTTCATAGTGATCTTGTGCAGCTGCTAGTTGCTCCACAGCTTTGTTATGTCTTTTTCTCTCGCCGTCATCCCGCAGTTTACTAAATGCGTAATTACTTCCGCTAAAAGCAAGCGCATTCACCACAGCGCCACCTATCATCATTACGAGTGAAGCCATTTTTTATAAATGTATTTTTTATTTACATATTTATACTGTCTGGAATTATTCCTTGCTTGACTAGAAAATCTTTCGTAGCGAATGAAGCTGCAATGATAGCAATTAGCTTTGCTGAATCCTCAAAGTCTAGTTTGCCAAGATCTGCTGGTTTAATTCTTAACAAGCTTTTATCAAGCATTGTGTATCCTATACTTAGACCTCCAATAACAGCAGAATGGTATACAAGGTTGGCAACAGTTTTTTCAGCGCTCATTTTAAAAAATAAAATAATTATATTTAGTAATAAAACATGAACAGCGACGATCTGCTAACATTCCTTGCGAACTTGTGATTACAAATGAACAAGTTGATGACCAAGCTATTATGCCCAAAAGGAAAGACTGTATTCTTTGGCAGCATGTGGAAAACAAAACAGTTCCTCGGAAATGAATTCAGCATAGAACAGATTCAACAGATGTCGCCACAAGACATTATAAAGTATCACAACAGGTATGAAGCGCAACTTGGATCAAGAATGGTAAAAAGCGTTGGGAAAAACGGTTCTTAGTTTGTACACTAAACTAGTCAGTAGATTTGCCCCCATTGATTCTGAACAAGACTTTATGTATGATTTAACACAGGATCCAGTTTTTAACAAAGCCATTAGAGTCTCTAGGATGTGTTTTATTACTACAGATTTGGAACATTGTTGTCGCCGCTAATCATGGGATTAATTACTTTTAATCATATAGATTTTATTTCCCTTCAAAATGAACGAGCCAGAAAATCAGCAGAACCAGAAAACACTGAATCAGGTGGAGAAAGTAACCAACCCAGAAAATCAGCAGAATCAGGAAACATTGAATCAGGTGAAAGTGGTCACTAAAACACCTCATCCTGGACGCATTGCGGCAGGAAAAAATTAGCAGAGTGGAACAGACAAAAAAATTAATGTTACAGAATATAACTCATCATGAAAACATAACACCGCCAACGCCAGAACAAGTTGATTCAATGCCAGCTATAAAAACCCCATGCGATTCAAGGGCACCAAAGTCTTCATGGAATATTGAACTTAAAAATGTTGTCATTTTTGGCGCCCTTGCTGCTGCTGGGGGCGGTTATTACGGTTATAAAATATATAAACAACGCTGGCAAAAACAAGAGCCCAAACAATCTCCACCACTAAATACCAAAGCCAAAACACAACAGCACGCTAAAACCGCCAACAACAAAAGTTCATATTGATCCATTTGTGATGCAATAATATTTTAAAAACTTAATTTTAAAATTTTTTTGATAAAAATAGAACATGGCGTATTTATAAAATGATGGTGTCAATAAATAAAGACATGGAGTCTATAAAAGACATTTCCATAGACCAGAATTGTATCAATGCGGTTGCTTAGGATGTAAGAACTTCATTAAGATCTATGCTGACGATTTCGCGCAGAGGACGCTGAGCAAGACATCCTCGACGATGACGAGTTTTTTGAGGCGTGTGTGTACTATATTAGACATTTACTATTTAAGATAAAAACATAGATTGTCTTGTTTTTTTTTATAATTATAAGATAACTTAAATAAGAACTTAGTTGTACTTAGAGGATGACTTAATCAAGAACTTATTAAGAACTTGATCAAGAACTTATTAAGAACTTAATTAAGAACTTATTAAGAACTTAATTAAGAACTTGGGGTGACTTAATTAAAAACTTAATTAAGGACTTGGAGTAACTTAATTAAGGACTTGGGGTAACTTGATTAAAAACTTAAAAAGTGACTTAAGTGTGTGCATGCATGGGGTGGGGGGGCAAGCAGGGTAGGGTGGGAGTGGGAGGTGGGCGCGCACCTTTAATTATTTATAAAAAAACAAATGTCTAGAATATGATATAGTTATTATCATTTAAAACAACAACAATGGCAGCAGCGACAACAACAACAATAACAGCATATATACAAGCACAATCGCACGCACACACACACAAGATAGGGAGGTGCTTGCATGGAGAATGGGAAAGGGTTTTATGGTTGGCCCTTAAGCACCGGTCTCTCTGTCAACTGAAGATTATTCAAAGCAGCCACCAAGTGCATTATCAAAAGCTTGATTTAATAAACAAGACAGTTGAATAAAGTTCACTCTGTGGCCGCCCAAAGGCAGCCAAAAAAGTTGAAGCAGGACGTTGAAGCAGTGAATGTCAGTGAATCAGCAGTGTTCCAATACTAGTTGACCTATTTGAGCGCTACAGGCAGTTGCGCGACCTATTTCCCGGGTGTTACAAGCAATGCTCTGGCTCAGCTACTCCTCTAAGCAGCCACCAAGTGCATTTATCAAAAGCTTGAAATAGGCAGCCTGTTGAATAGGACGTGACAAAGCGACGGTCCACCTAGACCGCGGCCGTTGAAGCGTGGCTTTCTGCTATAGGCTGTGACGTGTGCCTGTTTAATATTCATTTCACGCGGTCTAGGCTAGACCGCGGCTGTTCCCTGAGAAGATTGTGTTTCAAGCTGCATTGCTGGTTAAATTGAAGCGGACCAATACTGCCTTATCTCCTCACTATATGAAAACATTGCTTTAAGTTCATTTCTCATGGAGTAGACTTCAATGAAAGATAGTCCAACAGTAGAAAACCTATCCAGGTATGGCCTAAGCAATCGAAATATCGCCCCCAGTTTACGGGAATAGGAAGGTGAGATTCCAATATGTTGTTTTAACCAATCTTCCCATTTTTGAGTCTGCGATCCACTTTCCTTTTCTTTTGCATAGAGTTCAAAGGCAACATCCAAAAGACGACCATAGTTCTATCTCTAATTCAGAAGAGATACTATCTCGCGACATTGAAATAAAATCAACCAACACAAACAACTGAAAAACGTCTTCACACCACCACAGCACCAGGAGAAATGAAAAGCCAGCTAGGTTCAGTTGCTAACAACAAAGTGCTGGGCGGAAATGTCGTCACTGTTACTAATCAGCTGATTCTGTCTAGTCTTGTGATTGGGGGAAGGTAAGAAACATGTTTGATATGTTTTATGAAAGGCGGGAATGACTGAGCAAGATCCTTTCAGCCACTTATAGAAATCTCGCTATTCAGAACTGCACTATGGGGTATTTAACTCTCGCTTTTCATGTCTGCTGACTGGCTTTACAAATCCAACGGTGCATGAGTGGAGACTGCTAGCTTGCTCTGAATGCTTCTATTGAAATCTCTGGGGAGTGCCGCGCTTCACTGCATGCCTTTAAAAAACAACTGCATAAGCCAATCTCTCTCACCAGCAGTGTGTGTGTGGATTTTATGTCAGAAATATAATTCAGTTTTAAAAGACTTTAGAGAACAGTTAAAGACTGTAGTTTTATTTCACATGAAAGACAGAGACTCATTTGATGAATGTTTGCGCGAAAATGATGTTATTGAAAATGATCAAGAAAAACACAGGATTAAGCAAAAACTGAATCTAAAAAGTTTTGTAAATTAGTATTGAAAACAGATAACCCTACACAGTATGTATGTTTGTAGGGTCGTTATTTTTTTTGGTTATTAAAGTCATGCTTAGTAGAGAACGGTATTAAGCGCTTCTGGAGTCGCCCGCACGAGACCGGCAAGGCCGGTTGAGAGTGGGTGAGCCAAAAGCGGCATAATACCGTTCTCTCCTTTGCAGTCGTTACTCCGAGCAGTGAGAAGGACAGATTGTCAATACCTAACCAAGTATATTTTCCATGCTATTAATATGCGAAAACAGTTTCTCGAAGTTGACCCCGTAAACGATAATAAATGAGTTGTGTGTATATTTTGTTACTAATGGAGCTAGTAGTTTTTTGCTTGATTTTTGCTTTTTGATCACCCTGTCCCCACGCCTCCATTCTCCTTTTCCATCTCCCCGCCACCCCTCTTTTTGTGTTTGTATTATGGCCTATGGCTGATGTACAATAAACACTCGGACTCGACTCTCTCTCTCTCTCTCTCTCTCTCTCTCTCTCTCTCTCTCTCTTGACCTACTTTATGGAGATCTTTGAGTCCTTCGTATATTTTCCAAATGAAATAAAAATACGCCTATCTTCGCTCTTCACTCAACACGATCCTGACAAGATCATTGTTTATACAGCTAATTAAACCATTTGAATTTTCACTGACTGAACGACCAAGTCTTCATAAAACAGTATCAGGTGTGTTTTTTTATCGAGGGATGAGTGCTACGCAGTGTGGTGCCATGTTTGGATCAACATGATCCACAAAAAATGTGATATATAAATAAAAGAAAAGCTTTCATCCGTCACTCACCAGACACTACCTGGGGCTTGAACCCCACGTCCTCTGACATGAAAACAAAGCTCTAACCGCTCGGCTAGAGCATCCATCCATGTAAACACTACTTCCTACCACCATTCTTGTAAGTATTGTATCATCATATGGGGCAAAAATCGTGAAATAATCACACATAATGTTCATCCACAACTGTACATTTAAAAGAAATCTTGTACTGGTAAATACCACATTGAATAAGAAAAAAATTCAGGTTATGTTTCATGCTGTGGCAATCTCATGCGGCTGCCAGTTTCTCCAACATCCATACACAGCGTGTTTAAGCTTTAGAGATGCGAATTGGGCTTAGAAATCTTCTAGAATCTCTGTATTTCGAATGCATGACCTTAACCTTAACCAGATCCTAACCCTAACCAAACCCTAGCCTAGCCTAATCCTAACTGCATAAAACTTAATATTTGAAAAACAAACATTCATCGATCAATTGTGTTTGCATTAAGGAAGCAGTAAGAGTTGTCTTCTCTTTTCATTAACAATAAAGGAAACGAACGTCCACCATTACCTTTCCCTTTGACGAGAGTTAAGTCAAACTGTGGGGTCGGCAGGTTCATGTGGAGTGTTAGAGGGAGGGAAGAGGTGGCGAAATGTACATAGTGGTTGTCTCCCCTGCGGACAAAATTGCTCGATCAGTCTGGCTACGTGACCAAGCACTTACTTACAGTCTTCACTCGGGTGAAGTGACTGTGAGGGCGGGGGGGGGGGGGGGGGGGGGGTGAAGAGGGGGAGGAGAGACAGGGGGTGACGGAAGATGGCGGAAAGGGATGGGGGGAGGGGGGTAAGTACGTGGTGTCTTGCTTATGTTAATCGAAACAGACTCAGTTTCAGTGTCAGTTTGATCCAAGAGGTGTCACTGCGTGCGGACTAGTCCATATACGCTACACCACAACCGCTAAGTTTTGAGACCACACTGCGCATGATCTAAAGCAGATGGATAAATGAATTATTTACTAAGATGAGAGAATTTAAGAAGAGGGTGTCGTGGCTACGACTTACCAGATGTCTGACCTACGCATTAGCCAACGCTGGTCAGACCTTGAGTGCCTACCTAACATTGATTGTGCGATTTTTCGATGAGACGAGAGTTGGGAGTGGGTCGGTGTGTTCTCTAGGGGAAGGACTTGGTATGTTTCCTCTATCAGAGTTATGATAAAATTTTACCTCCACCCTTCTCTTCTGTTTGGGGGGGAAATTTTCCGGTATGTCCCCAAAAGTTTTTTTTTTTCTCTTCGGGATGTAGAAAAAAACTCAAGAGTGGTAGGATTTTTTCCTTCGGTTTGTCCCCCAAAACTGCTTGTAGTCGAGAGACGAATTAGAGAGAAGGTAAAAACTTCAACACAAATGAACAACAACAAAATGACAAAGCTAGTGTATTTCCAAATCAGTTTATTGTTTTCATGGGTGTTGTTAAAATCAGTTTCACTACTTCAGTTAGGCTGCGTTTTGTTCCCACTTCTTTATTTTCATCATTTAAAAGGGGGGGAAAGTTTGGAGAGTTGAGTTGAGGTCCCCTTGGAATAACAGAACGTATTGATGTTGGAGAGAAAAGGTGAGCTCCCTTGTTTTTGGTGCTGATCCCCTTCTCTGTGACCCGTGATCTGGTGGGCTGCGGTGTTTGCCCCTACCCGGCATGCCCCGGGTCGGCAGGAACCCCGGTTTTCAAACAAAAAAAACGTGATGGGAGGGAAAGGGGGGGTGGGAAAAACGAAATTTTTTTATGGAGCTGTGACGGATGCATCGCTGGGGCTGTGACGGAGGGCCCGGGTGTGGTGGTCAGGGAGAGATGGGCCCTTTGAATAAATGAGTTTGGGGACCGGAAGATGTGCGTGGGGCTGTGCGGAGCAGGCATTGGGTTTTTTTGTCGAGGGGAAAAATAGCCACGTCGAAAACCCTGGAGTTTGGGGGAAAAAAATGTGTCGCTGGGGCTGTAAGAGGGCTGGGTGTGGCTTAGACAGAGGGCGAATGGCCCCTCGAAAAAAAAATTTTTAGTTTGGGGACGGGGGGTTTTTCGTGGGGCTGTGCGGAGAGGCCGGGGGTGGGTTGCGGGGGTCGAATGAGCCAGTCGAATAAAAGGTTTGGGGCAGGAAAATGTGTGCTGGGGGTGTGAGGAGCAGGTGGGTGTGGTTAGTACAGAGGGGTCAGAAGGCCAGTCAGAAAAAAAGAGTTTGGGGGGGCACGGGAAGATGTGCGCTGGGGGTGTGGGAGAAAGGCCTGGGTGTGGCTTGTACAGGGGGTCGAAAGAGCCCTCGGGAATAACAGATTTGGGGACACGGAAATGTGTCGCTGGGGCTGTGCGGAGCGGTGGGGGTGGCTTAGTAAGGGGGTAGAAGGCCAGTCGAATAACACGAGTTTGGGGACACGGAAGTGTGTGCGGGGGGAGGAGAGGGGGGTGGCTTTGTAAGGGGGTGAATGAGCCAGTCAGAATAACACGAGTTTGGGGACCGGGGGAAAATGTGGTGGGGCTGTGCGGGCGGCTGGGGTGGTTAGTCAGAGGGGTCAGAATGACCCCCGTCAGAAAACAGAGTTTGGGGAAGGAAGATGTGTCGCTGGGGCTGGCCCCGGGCAGGGGCCCCCGGGGGTGGTTGTAAGGGGGTCGAATGAGCCCCGTCAGAATAAAAAAGGGTTTGGGGACCGGAAGATGTGCGCTGGGGTGTGACGGAGAAAAGGGCCCGGTGTGGCTTTTTCAGAGGGGAGAATGGCCCAGCCCGAATAAATGGGTTTGGGGGGAACGGAAGATGTGTCGCTGGGGCGTGAGGGGCAGGCCTGGGGTGTGGTTAGTCAGGGGTGAAAGAGCAGTAGAATAACATGAGTTTGGGGACAGGAAAATGTGCGCTGGGGCTGGCGGGGGCAGGCCCGGGGGGGGCTTGGTCATGGGGGCAGAATGAGCCCGTTTAAATAACACGAGTTTTGGGGACAGGAAGTCAGAGATCAAAAGTAGCATTTAACATAAATATGTCCTTTCCACACACACACCACACCCCACAACACACAGTGCGCGCGCGAGCAGACAAGCACGCATATACAGCACGCAGCACGAAAGCACACGGGCACATACACAGACATACGCAAGCGCTCGCGCGAACCCCACCAAAAAACACAACAGCGCGGCGCGCGCCGCGCGCGCACGCGACCCTTTTCAAAAGGGATTGCCCAGTGTGCGAGAAATTTCGTGGTTGCGAGTGCTTTCCAAACCCACCACAAAACCAACCACCCACACACACCAAAACAACAACACCCACAAAAGACCCTGACAAATATAACAATAATATGACCACACAACAACAAAAACAAAAAAACCCCTGGAACCAAAGGAAGGGGGTGATTGGTGTGGGCGATCAGACCCCCCGAAAGGAGTGGAGGGCAAGAAAAGACATCGTGCCGGCGGATTTCCCCCCGGGCTCACGCTGGAAAAAAGCACAACGATTCTTGATCTCGCCCAAAGGCCAGGGGTGGTGGGCGGGGGATGGGGGGAGGGGGGGGGGGGGTTTTGGGGGGGGGGGGGGGGGGGATTCCCCGTGCCCTGTTGTCCCTTGTTTCTTTAGTGTAGTTTCTCCGGGCCCCTGCTAAAAGAATCCCGGGCCTGTGTCGGAATGAGCGGGGGGGTGCACTGCTTGAGGGGGGCGAAAAGTGTTGGAAAGCCCCGAAAAAAAGGATCCAGGGCCCCAAATTTTAAAATCAACATGAAACCAGCCCAAACAACCAACCCGCCCATAAACTAGTGCTCATTGGCTCGCGCACACGCGCGCGCACACATATACATACACACAGGAGCGTGGGCGCATGCATGCACACACACACACACACACAGACACACACACACACACACACACACACACACACACACACACACACACACACACACACACACACACACACACACACACACACACGCATGCATGCACAAACACGCACGCATGCACACACACACACACACACACACACACACACACACACACACACACACACACACACACACACACACACACACACGCATGCACGCACGCACACACACACACACACACACACACACACACACACACACACACACACACGCAAGCACGCACGCACGCACGCACACACACACACACACACACACACACACACACACACACACACACACACACACACACACACACACACACACACACACTATTTTCTCTACCGTACTAACTCAGAAGCTTGCACAGGGGACTTTTTATATCCTTTGTGTGTGTATGTGTGTGCGTGTCTGTCTGTCTGTCTGTCTGTCTATCTGTGTGTCTGTTACATTTGGTGTCCAAACATTTTGGTCATCAAATCTATTTTCTTTCTTAACGAGTCTAAAACATACCATGATGTACGGCAATGACGTAACTTAAAGTTGAGCGGGCTGTGTCGTCATTTTGTTTTTCATCATTTTCATGATGGTGAGCCATCGGTGTTGAAAGAATAAGTCACATTCCACAAT
Source organism: Conus ventricosus (assembly GCA_018398815.1). Classification (NCBI taxonomy): domain Eukaryota; kingdom Metazoa; phylum Mollusca; class Gastropoda; order Neogastropoda; family Conidae; genus Conus; species Conus ventricosus. Next base: position 8,633,874 of record CM031609.1, on the reverse strand, counting down.
GACTGCTCTAAAAGAATTGAAAGGCATAATACTGCAATCGTTACTCGCACTAGATTTCATAAATTCAGGAGTACAGTTTCATGTTTTTGATTAATAAATTGGGAAATAATTCTTTGCAGTTACGAAACTCAAAATATATCACACAAACAAAACAAAAAACAAAACAAAAAAATGTTATTGGTGACGTCAAGTCAGTGAAAAGATCGAGGAATGATTGTTTGTACAGTGCGTGTAAAAACGAGAGACAGAGCATGAAGCTGTTGCAGGCAGTCCTGACGTAGTAACCAAATGCCAGCCAGAAGCAAACCAAGCACCCACCAATGAACCAAACGCCAACCAAAAGCAAAGCAAGCGCCATCCAATAATGAACCAAACGCCAACCAAAATCAAACCAAGCGCCATCCAATAACAAACCAAAGCGCCAGCAAAAACAGTGCATGGTTCACAAGATCTAGATTCTGTTTGTTTGTTTGTTTGTTTGTTTGTTTATTCTTTTGTCTTCGTTTTGCTGTTCCTAATATTGTATACAACATCCAAACAAACATCACTCTGAAAAGCGAAAGATTAACAATTATAGGCCTAATAGCTTTCATATCCCATGTTCATCCAGAAAAAGAAGAAAGGTTTGACAATGTTATATTGAATATACATCCGTGTTTTTTCTCGTGTCAGAAATACCATACTCTGTCAACTTTTGCATGATACCAAAACAAAAACATTGGTCCGGCATTGTTCATCGTTGTAGCAGAGGCGAGCTGCCATTCTCCAGGGAAATGTTCCGAGGATAGACTTTGCTGGAACTGCAAGGGAGATCATTCAGCTGCTCTCCGTGGATGTAAGCAAAAACTCTAGCAAGAGATGCAAACGAAGTCAAATCTAAAATTCAAATTTCGTTTCAAAAAGGTTTTACGCAGGCTAACTAAAACACACACACACACACACACACACACACACACACACACACACACACACACACACACACACACACACACACACACATATAGAATGAGTCTGATAGGAGATCGTCTGCCGGTGCCAAGAAGGCTTGAAATGGCTGGATTCCAAGTCTGTACAGACTGATTTAAGATGTGTTTATGTTTCAACTCCAACGGAAGTGGTCGGCGAGCAAACGATGTTCAAACATGGATACAGCACAGACTGATTAAAATGGTTCTCGTGTTTCCACACAAACTGAAGTGGTCGATGATCAGACAATGTTCCAAGATGGACGCTGTGGCCTTCAGGACAGAGTCTCCTGGACAGTCTTCTGGTCCACCAGGCAGTGGGCAGCCATCATCACCAAAGCAGCTGGGCAGTAAGCTGACCATCAGCAAGCATGTCCCTAATCAGTCATCAGCTCATCATCATGGCGACCACTTATCATCACAAGGACACAGTCACCAGCTGCTCGACAGAAAATAAAGCTGTCATCATCGTTCATCTGGTCAACAGGCTACCAGCTGCCATCGACTGGTGGTCAGTCTTCATCATCTGGCCTGTACCACAACAGACGGTTCACTTTGTCATTAAGTGGTGGACAACACAGTGATCGGCTGTCGTGCCTTCCTCTCAGTCATCGTCAGTCTGTCTACATGGTGGTCAGCCTTCATCTTCCGCACAGCAGTCCACTGCTGGACAACACTGAGACCATCGGCCATCGTCAGCTCCAAGTCCAACACCTGATCAGTTTAACTTGTGAATGTACAGCTGTTTCAACTTTGACCTCTCAAAGTATTAGTCACTCAGTCTTAGATATAGTGTCGGCTCATCAACATTTTCATCTAAGGTGTAATGCTTCATCATCTAAATAAATTTTCTCATACATTTTATACATGTAACACTTGATGAGGAAAAAAAGTGCATAATCAATGAGAAAACCTGTTCGTTTTACAATGCAACATCTGTTCCTTGTCTACAAACACTGAGAATATTCATGTGCGCATCCTGGCAATAATTTTCATCAAATATTTCACCTTCAGTCTCTAAATGTTACTGAACACAAAATACCAAAGATTGCGAGGTTACCACTATCCCCCATTTACCATATATGCTAGGATTCGGACCAAGTTAGTTCAGATATTGATGTGAAGAGTGGTCTGGGTTTTGCACATATTCCAAAAGATGTGAAGAACATGGCCGCAACTTTCATAAAAATATCCTTTCACGCAATCAGATAATTCATGTTGCATCACTCAACAACCCCAGAGGTCTCAAAAGCACACAGACAAATGCATCGTCGAAAGGGGTTTAAATTCTCATATTCACTGTTGGAACAAAGATGGCCCATTAATATTCTGTTATGATTTTCTCTAAAACGTTGCTGATTCAATGGATTTTATACGTATGCATATGAGTCACCTTCACTTCAGACATAGCAACATTGATACATCATTACCATCAATAAAACACTTCAAATAAAACAACATTAACCATAATAGTCATCAGCCAGAAATCATGCATGTTGAGGAGAGCAAGATGTCAAATTACAAAGTATCTTACGCATTGAAATATACATTTTTTTTAAAGCCTCAACACATTGCAAGTAAATCGGTACTAATGAAATGAACTGTGAATTCTGCCACTTCGTAATACTTACCCTCCAGGCGTTTAAGAGTTGTTGTTTTTTTTAATCTTGAAAGACGAAGAAGTCTACTTTGATGACATGAGGCTGCAGGTGCAAATGCATTCCAAAGCGTACTGTCAGAGCACGAAACGCTGGATTCATGGTTCCTGGACTTTGATTTGAAATTTATGAATCGTGCTAAATTCAGACCAGACCAAGAGCTAAAACAATTACTGCGCCACTAAACGAAGGAACAAACAAATTACGAAACAAACGCAACGCGTTTCAACCTATTCGGTCTTCTTCAAGCAAGACAAATGACATTCAAGGCAATAAAACCACGGACGAACAGTCAGATGTCTTCGATCTGGGTGCACAGTTTGGTCTTGGGTGAACGACCAAAATTACAGAATAGAAATGAGGTTGAAAAGGAGACAAGATGGGGAAGAAGAAGAAGAAGAGGAAGAAGAAGAATGGCAATAATAAAAACATGAAGATGATGTTTGTTTATGTTATTGTTAGTCTTATCATTATTACTATCACTGTGTTGTTGTTGTTGTTGTTGTTGTTGTTGTTGTCATAAAACGACATTGACTAATTATAGTTAAAATAATAATAACAATAATAGTAATAATAATGATAGTTATAATATGCGCATTAAACTGAATAGTTTCTGAAGAAATTCAAATACAATCGTGTTCGTAAAGCTTCATTTGTTGACACCAAAGCTATGTCCTTCAACTGGAAAATTCCCTTTTGTTAACTCTGGTTCTGTAACACTTGAACGTTTCAGATGAACTGCCTGAAGTGTTCGACTGAGCAAATAATTTGTTGCATGGACACCAGCAGAATCAGTCTTTAATCATTATGGACGAAAAAGAATCCGCATGTAAGAATATTTTCCTAGCATTGAAGATTCAAGGCATGCTTGATCTTCCATAGCAGGCATAGCCCTGGCTACTTAAGTTGATTCCGTTCTGCGTAAAGTTTTGATGTGAATAGACCAGGAAAGATTCTTCTGAATAATATTTCCAGAACTCAGTGGCTGTTCACTACTTTCTGTTTAATTCATGAAAGCAGAGTGGAGTTTGTGGCTATATCGGTTTGTTTAGGTGTAATTTGTTTCCCCTTTTGTTTTAATGGGATTCATATTACGCCATCAACGCAAGATGTCAATATTCTTTTGTTATTATGTGAAGTCAGGCTTGAGTAGGCTGTAGCATTATCACCCATGCAAATGAAAGAACCTCAATACAAAGAGAGAGACATCAACGGGGGAAAAAAGCAGAGAAGAGAAGATGGACAGATACCGAACCATGGGGTACGCTTATCAGACATTTAACTTTTTTTTTTCATAATGGTATTCACGCATTTGCTAACAATTCCTTATGGATGATGCGATCGGTTGGAGAGTGTTACCTGTCATGCCTTATAACGATAGCTATCTGCCAAGTAGTTGTGGTTACAGATAATCAAAAGCCGTAGTAAAGTCCACAAACAAGGCTTCCACAATTTTTTTCCATTTCATTAGTATGCAAGTAATCAGCAAAGCGTGTAAGAAAACATGACAGATTTTTTTTTTCCTGAAATAGATTTGATTGGTACTCTGTTAAGGTGGTAAAATTCGATTGAATGGACAGTCATACAAAGGTAATTGACCTAAAAGTATTTTACCACGTACATGAGAGAGAAGGGGGGGGGGGGTCAGGGAGAAATTATGTCTAGAAAATTTGTTGTTTTTTACACTAAAATGGTTTCACCTAAAGAGAATTCATAGACGCCTTGGTACAAATGTTATCTTAATAGAAACAGAAGTTCGTGATAATAATAGATAGAGACACACATACCACGGTCTGTGTGTGTGTGTGTGTGTGTGTGTGTGTGTGTGTGTGTGTGCGTGCGTGCGTGCGTGCGTGCGTGTGTGCGTGCGTGCGTGCGTGCCTGCGTGCGTGTGCGCGCGCGCGCGCGCGTGTGTGTGTGTGTGTGTGTGTGTGTGTGTGTGTGTGTGTGTGTGTGTGTGTGTGTGTGTGTGTGTGTGTGTTAATATGCTCAGTAACTTCGAGGCCATATCAAAATGTTTGCCTAAATGGAAGATAAGATCAAATCATCATAAATGAAATCAACCAGAGTATTGAATCAAATCATCATACATGAAATCGATAGGATCATATCATCATGAATGAAATCACCCTCTCTCTCTCTCTCTCTCTTCTCTCTCTCTCTCTCTCTCTCTCTCTCTCTCTCTCTCCTCTCTCTCAGATTTTAAGACTAGGCTTTGGCCTAAAATCTTCAACCGTGTGTATTAAATATCAATCAATCAATCAATCAATCAATCTCTCTCTCTCTCTCTCTCTCTCTCTCTCTCTCTCTCTCTCTCTCTCTCTCCTCTCTCTCTCTCTCTCTCTGTGATGATAAGGAAACGTCATGGCACGCTTTACATAACGATCAGTGTGCATTGTTGGCGTGCTATGTAAATCATGGAACAGCCTGTTGGAGTCGGATCTCCTACTGTTTTGAATGTGAACATTCTAGCCTGGTCACCGACACCCAGTCAGTCTTTTCCAAAATGCACGAATGAAACCTTCGAAGTCTCCAGTTGAACACCTTGACTCAGCTGAATACACGCACGCACACAAGTACGCACGCACGCACGCACGCATGCACGCACGCGCGCACACACACACACACACACACAGAGAGAGAGAGAGAGAGAGAGGAGAGAGAGAGAGAGAGAAGAGAGAGAGAGAGAGAGAGAGAGAGAGAGAGGAAGAGAGAGAGAGAGTACTCATTCAATGTTAAACTCATTTTAGTTTCTGATCGTGCGACGAATGTGAAAATATAAGTGGTTTCTCGTTCTTCGTTTTCACTGTCCTAAATGTTATTTGCTTTTGCCTGAAGAAGACCCAAGAGGTCGAAATGCATTGTGTCTTGTCCTGTGATTTGTTTGTCTATGTCCTTGGCGGTAACTAACACCCCCTCTCTTTCTTAAAAAATTGCGTCATTTTAGTTGTTGGTTTGGGTTGGGTTTTTTTTTTTTGTTTGTTTGTTTGTTTTTTGTTTTGTTTTGTTTTTAATACAGAGCAAACAGACACATATTTTCCTTACGCGTTCTGTCGAACTGTTGAAATATCGTATTCGTCTGTGATCTGTGTACATCCATTTGACAGTGTGTGTGTGTGTGTGTGTGTGTGTGTGTGTGTGTGTGTGTGTGTGTGTGTGCGTGCATGCGTGCGTGCGTGCGTGCGTGCGTGTGTGTGTGTGTGTGTGAGAGAGAGAGAGAGAGAGAGAGAGAGAGTAATTGATATTCCAATGGAACAACTAGTATTGAATAAAAGTAGCACCAGGAGTGGCGGTCAATGTTACACCATACCTGCATCAAATATTGACAGCCACTTACATTCTTTTTATCCCAGTTCTTTACGGCTGTGGAACTCACTGCCGGGTGCCATCAAGATTGCCACAAATGCAATCTCATTTAAAAAACAAATTGATTCGACAGTTTTGAGATCTGCATATTGACGATTTTCAATTTTTACTTCCCCAGATATTTTACTATTACCTGGGCCTGAATTTGGCCATTGCTTTTAACTTCTTGAATATCGAGTGCGACCCCTTGTTGCCAAATTTGCTCCAGGGGCCAACAGTCTGAGTCGCACTGTTTTATGTTATTTTATTTTACTTTTTAACATGCGCGCTGGTGACCTACTCGTTTTTGATGAACCAGTATTTTAGGAAGAAGAAGAAGAAGAAGAATCCAGCTGCAAATACATTTATTAATGTTGATGAATAAAATCGACTTTAATGACTATGGATCGTTCTTTTTGTATGGTTTCCAGACTAATTGATTCCAATTGATACCAGAGAGAGAGAGAGAGAGAGCAGAGCATACTAGTATGCTCTGGAGAGAGAGAGAGGGGGGTATGGAAGGGAGATAAACCCCATGTCACTCTTTTAATCTGAAATCGCAAACCGTCTCTTTGTTTTATCAACAATGAAATTAACTTCCTGTTTTATTTGTGCTGGCAATGATTGTCGCACGTGTACCCGCCCGTTCGTGTAGTTTATTAAGATTGTAATGCGCGAGTGTAGAGCTCTTTTCAGAAAGCGGTTAGTGGTTTTTTTCTCCCATTACTGTTCATTTGATGTTTACTGATTCACGCGCGGAAGTGCGGAGAGACGAAAAGGGCGATGGCTGTGAAGTCACATGTGGTATCAACATGATCGTGGCGTCTCCGCCGTGAATCCGTGAATTAAGACATGCTTGAGATGTTCTGATACTGATGTAACGCCCCACCGTGGAAAGGGCGTTGTGGCTCATGTTATTGCCCGCAGGTGGAAGACAAGTTCAGTCACCAATCGTCCAAGAGAGGGAGAATTTTATGCACAGTTTTTCTTCCGTAGAGCGACCACAATCAACATTCTGATTCTTTTGTCCAGACATGCATCTCTTCTTCTTCTTCCTAAAATACTGGTTCACTCAAAAACGAGTAGGTCACCAGCGCGCATGTTAAAAAGTAAAAAAAATAACATAAAATAGTGCGACTCAGACTGTTGGCCCCTGGAGCAAATTGGCAACAAGGGGTCGCACTCGATATTCAAAAAGTTAAAAGCAATGGCCAAATTCAGGCCCAGTTAACAGTAAAATATCTGGGGAAGTAAAAAATAGAAAAAACATCAATATGCAGATCTCAAACTTTTGTATCAATTTGTTTTTTAAAAGAGATTGCATTTGTGGCAATCTTGATGGCCCCCGGCAGTGAGTTCCACAGCCGTACAGAACTGGGATAAAAAGAATGTAAGTGGCTGTCAATATTTGATGCAGGTATGGTATAACACTGACCGTCACTCCTGGTGCTATTTTATTCAATACTAGTTGTTCCATTGGAATATCAATTACTTTAGCTCTGCCTTTGAAAAAGGGGTTAAGTTTAATAAAAGCTCTTCTCTCTTCTAAGGGTTTCCATTCTAATTTCCTCATGTTCTTCCTAGTATTCCCCTTTTCTCTGATGTGGTTCCCTGTTACGAACCGTGCTGCTCTCTTCTGAATCTTTTCAAGGTTATCAATGTCCTTAGATGGTAAGGACCCCAAACTGAGCAACCATATTCCAGTACTGGTCTAACCAGTGTTTTGTAGCAGTCGTCTTTAACCTTTTGGGGGCAGTCATTGATATTCCTGTGTAAGAAAGCTAAGATGTTATTTGCTTTCTTACATACTAAATTGTAATGTTCTTTCCATTTGAGACGACTATCTATAATCACGCTAAATATTTTGCAGCGTTAGTTTCTTTAAGAATATTATTAGGATAGAATAATCTGATCTAATTAGTGAGCGTTTGTTACATATACGCAACACTTGGCACTTTTGAGGATGAAATTCCATTTTTCCAAGTTCTTTCCCACTCTTGTAAAGCGTTTAGATCTTCTTGTAGAATGCGTGTATCATTCTTGCTTCAAATTGTTCTATATACTAAACTGTCATCTGCAAAAAGCCTTATAGTAGTTCCAGGAGAGAGATTTATACTTATGTCATTTATATAAATTAAGAAAAAAAAGGGGCCCCCAGAACAGTTCCCTGTGGTACACCTGACAAGACTGGTTTACAATGGGATGACGACCCTTCCACAACAACTTTCTGCGTTCTCCCAACGAGGAATGATCTAGCCCTTTTTTAGCAAAGAACCGCCAATGCCAATGTGTTCTAATGTTAAGCAGCAGGCCCTCATGGTCAACCTTATCAAAGGCTTTAGAAAAATCTAATAAAATTGCATCTATTTGCTGTCTGTTGTTAAGACAGTTACTAAAATCATTGAGAGTTGTTATAAGTTGAGTCTCACAACTCCTTCGCTGTCTAAAACCATGCTGGGCGTTATTTAAAAAATCATATTTGTCAAATTGGTCCATTATGCTACTATATATTATGTGTTCAAGTAATTTAGCTGATATGGATGTAAGAGATACAGGTCTATAATTCTCTCTGCTTTTGTTTTGTCACCCTTTTTAAATAAGGGAACAATGCTCGCATCTCGCCACTCATCAGGTATTACTCCCCGGTCCAGTGAAGCTTGGTAAAGTAATTGGTATACCTCACTCAATTCACTGGCACATAATTTTAAGAGCTTGCAGGAACGCCATCGGGACCAGTAGCTTTGTTTTCATTGATATTGGTCAGTAACTTAAATACTCCTGCTTTGTTTACTTTGATGTTTTGCATTTCAGGGAGTTTATCATCATCCTTTAGTCTAACATTAATTAAAGGTTTGGGATTTGAGAAAACTGAACAAAACTGCTTGTTTAGTAAGTTGCTTTCCCTTCAGGGTCCTGTATTAGGTTATTCTGGTTATTTCTCAGGTGGGAATCCCAATGTTGTCCTGTCTCTTACTCCTTATGTAAGACCATAATTTCTTGTTCTGATGATCACCTTCCGAAATCATCGAATTAACATAATGGAGTGAGCAAGTCTACATTCTCTCTGACACCTTCTCTAATATGTTTATACCTAACCAGTAATCTTTCTGAATTAGGATGTAGTTTCAATTTCTTAAAGAAACGATGTTTCCTTCTCAACAAACGTTTAGTTTTAGTAGTAATCCCTGGCTGGTGGTTCTTGCTTGAAGTTATTTTAGTAGGTATGTTGTCATCCATAATAAATTCCAAATTAGTTTTTATACACTTCCAAAGATCACTGACATTATCTTTAACACTATGGACCTCAAAAAAAGACGACTGAAATTATGAGTATCCCTGCGCAATTTTGGTAAATCTGCTTGGTTCCAGAGTCTGATGGTACGTTTAGGGGGTTTTCTTCGAAAGGGTTGAAAATTACTCTCCTAAAGAACTATGTCATGATCACCCAGGCCTGCAATTAATTCCTGATTGCCTAAAGCGCCTGGACAATTGGTAAAAAATAAATCCAGGAATGCCTTACCACGAGTTGGTGATTCAACTGACTGTACTAATCCAGGTCTTGGTGGCATCAAAAAATGAGTATTGATATTTTTACTGTATTGATTACCAAGTATGGCATCTTCACCCCAATCAATATCTGGTAAATTAAAGTCTCCACCAATCCATAATATTGCCTTCCTATTGGCCAAAACAATGTTAGAAATGTCTCTGCAAATAGACAAACATACATTTTCATCTGAGTCTGGAGGTCTGTAAACTGATCCAACAATGACAGGTCTCTTATTCTAAAATTAATCCTCAAAATAAACTTTCACTATTTTTGCCTTGATATAAAAACTCACTGGCTAAATTCTTCCTAATGGCAATCAAGACTCCCCACCTCTTTTTCCAAGTCTGTCCTTTCTATAAATATCAAAATCCTCCATTAAAAGTTCACTACTGGGTGTTCCAGTTTCTAGCCAAGTTTCTGTTCCAATTACAACATCAATGTTTTTTTCAGTGACTAAATTACTGAGTTCTTCCTTTTTCTTAATAAGAGATTGAAAATTTACGACTATGCATTTATGTTTATCTTTTCTCTTAATGATTTAGGGTTCAGTTGCACTTTATGATTTGGGATTTATCAGTTTTAGAATCAGGGGTGGATGCAAACTTAGGACAAAAAATTTTAAGTTTTCTTTTGGGGATCGGTCTGGTGAGATAGGGTCAAAACGGTTGCTTTTTTGAGCTGCAATTTTCAATAGAATCCTCAAAAAGTCTTGAACTAAAGTTTTGGAAGCCCGCAGGTAAAACAAAATCCATGATATATCACTATTGCACAATGCTTCATAAACTGCTGAATTCATTAACATACATTTAGTGTGATACCATGATTGCAGACGTCACAGGCAAACTGCTTTAGTTTCCATGTGACTGTCAAATTGCAAACTCCGCATGGATATTTTACTTTGGTGGACGGACCAGGATTGAGTTCAATGTCTCCTGATAGAATAAGGCTTAAAAAACCATAATTTAACTCCTCTATGTCTAACTCTTTTAATCAAACAATTCCCTTTTCACTGTACTATTTCTAATGTTAATTGAAATCAGGGGTTCAAATCTGGGCCTAGTAATAGACGTAAGAACAGTACTCGGCACAGGTGCACACAGGAGACTAACATGGTTCAGGTTGCACAAAGTTTTAAAACCTGCAAAAATGGGAAATAAAAGGGGTCTACATCAACATCTAAAATTTCAAAATTAAACTGAGTGCTAGGAATATTGTTGTTCCTGTCACATGTGGAAACAGCAAGGAAAAATAGAAAACTTTTAACGAAGCCGAGGAACAACACGCCGGTAGCCATCTTGAAAAGCCAAATAAACTCACCTTACCTGAAAGGGTTTAAAACACAATTTCGTTAAGAAAAAGAAAAGAAATAAGCGTTAAATTACCAACAGCTAACAGTGCTGATTATTAAAATTCCGGATACTCGTATGAGTAAAAGATGCAAGGCGTAAAGATGTAACAATGAATTTAAAAACGGGAGCTCCAAAAACCCGGCAGCCTCCTCGCTGGACATGCGCATGCCATCTGTCAGACACCAGCCCATCTTCATAATGATTCTTAAAGAACAGATTTCTGGGTTTCCCCTTTCCCTGAATCGCAAAACTAGCTTTGAAACTGCTTGCGTGTCCCTGCCCCCCCCCACCCACCCCTGTTTTTCTTTTTTTCTTTTCTTTTTTTTTTTTTTGTTGTTTTTTTTTATAAAGGGAAAAGGAAAACACAGATTTTGGTTTTGTGTCTTCTAGCCCCGGTTCAAAGGTTTTTTTGTTTTTCTCTTTTAAAATTCTGTTATTTACTTTAATTACTTTGGAATCCTTTTGTGAATCATTCTAAACACAGACTGTGTTATACATTGTGCTTTACTGAAACACTACAGATGAAACAGTGAAGACTGTTGATAGCTGATAACAAGAAATCATCTTTAGCCAGGTTTGCACATCCACGTCGGACATCAGACATAGACCGATTGCACATGCAAAATGTCCGATATAACTGGCAGTGAAGAGGACAAATGTCCCATTACTTTGCCGAAAACGCGGTCACTGTCCGATAGCTTTCCGATGCTCACGGACATGGCACCGGCCTTTTATATGAAGCCCGCATAACTATTTGAGTCCGACCGTCGTACAGAACAACAGTCTGTAACTTTAGTGTAAGCCCAGTGAATCACTAGGCCTATAACTATTACTAGTCCCGTGTGCCACTGGCACTAAGCTTAGTGGCGAGCCGTGGCGGTCTGTTTTTTAGCTCGTTGGCTTGCAACTCTGCCTCCCTGACTCGCAGAGGATGAGCCAGCGAGGTACACGGCTCGCAGCTGAGAGCTCGCAGCCAGCTTGTGTCAGGGTTATTTTTAGCGTAAAGCGGCTAAAGAGCGATAAGCCTTGTACTTGTTACGTGTTGTAGGCCATGTAGGCACATGTTGCCCAGCTTGCCATCACCCTGCCCGTCCATACAGCTGATGTAGAAAGAGGGTTCAGCACTCAGAATTTGATTTTGACAAGTCAAAGGAACAGACTGACAGCAGAAAACCAGGCCATGCTGATGAGGGTGCAAATGGAAGGACCAAGTGATGTCAAGGGGGAATCAGAATGGGTGTTCAGGGTGACAGAAAAGTGGGGAGAGAAAAGGAACAGAATGCTCTTCAACCAAAAAGACGACTCCAAATGAATCAATATTGTACTTGAATACTAGCATTAGCAATGAATAGTGATTTAGGAAAGACACTGCCTCTGTGTGGGTGACTGTGTGTGTGTGTGGACTAGTAATAGTATGTTTACCAAACATGGCTTCCCACTCTAGGAATATAGTCATCTTTTGTAATACCATTTTTGTGTGCATGATAAAACTTAATATACATTCAATCTGGCTTGCGTTCAAAATGTCCGATTGATTTTGTTATGAAGAGGACAAATGTCCTATTACTTCAGGGTGGTCCAGGACATTTGTCCTATAGATACTGCTAAGGATGTACAACCCTGTTTAGCTATGTATGTTTTTAGCGTTTATAAGGGCATGTTTTATAATTTTGCTTGAATTATCTTTTTGTCAAAGCTGTAGAGTATGCTGGAGACAGGTGAATATAAATCCAGTCATATTTTCTTTATTTTCCTAAGTTTACAAAAGCTAAATGGACAAAAGTCACAATGAATGTTCTGCAGTATCTCACACACTCTAAAACCATGTATTCCAACAAAAGAAAAAAAAATGTTTTAAAGGAATTTGTGACAATATTGTGATATGAGTGATTGGATATGTGCACAGAAATTGATAACTGATTATTATTGGAAAAAAAAAAGAAGGAAAAAAACCTTGCTGCGTTTTGACATACACTTATACAGTAACTCAAATCACTTTGTAGATTAAAAAAAAAAAGCTACAAGATGTAAATCAATATTTACTAGTATATTAAATATAACGATAATACCTTGCTGCATGATTCTTCTGTAACATTCCGTAGTTATATCTAGAGTAAATCATGTTATTTACTGTGAAACAATACATACAAATCAAGGAAATGAACATCCATCAATCAAAGCTGGGACCACATGTGATCATTTTGATAAAATGCTGTAAAGTGTAACAGACTAATACTGACAATCTGAAAAGGCAACACTGATTGATAAAATAATTCTGCATGTAGACTACAGTACAGTACAGAAGAGCAGGCAGCTGAATTCTTCTATTCACCAGTACAGGTCAAATGTAAGTACTGGTGGGCTGTGAAGGGGCAATCACGGGACTTCGTACATTGTGAAACCAGTGACCATGTCAGTAAAACAGTCTCTGAGTTTTAAGCCCAATAAAGTAACATTTGAAATTAACTACAAACTCATTTTATATTACTTCACTTTTTATGTATGGTTATTAAGGTTTATTGTCAGTTATCATGAGTTACTACTTAGTTATTGATATGAATTATCCCAGGCTATTGGGGGGTGTTGTATCGGATTTGAAGGAATGGTTTGACTATGCATGTTGGCAGGTGTGAAAATGAGGTAGGAGCACATTACGTAGTTTCTGATCAAGAAAGTGTTGATCTTGGAAAAAGAAAGACAAAAAAACATTTATTGTTCATGTGATTTGTTGATCATGGGAAAAAGAAAGACGAAAACATTTATTGTTCATGCAGTTTGTTGATCATGGGGAAAAAGAAAGACAAAACCATTTATTGTTCATGTGATTTGTTGCTAGTTACTCTCTGTGTCGGTAAGTACATTGACAGCTTCTTGTTTTACAGCTGCAGTTCAATGAAGTAAGACAAGATGGGAGACTTTAAAGTGCACCGTATCCGCTTCTTTGAGTACACACCTCTGACCATCAACTGCCTGGCCTATGACAAAGTGACACAGAGCCTCGCTCTGTCCAGGTAAGTAGTCGTGCTTTCTTTCTTCAGGTGTGTGTGTGTCTGTGTGTGTGTGTGTGTGTGTGTGTGTGTGTGTGCATGTGTGTGTGTGCGTGTGTGTGTGTGTGTGTGTGTGTCTGTGCGTGTGTGTGTGTGTGTGTGTGTGCGTGTGTGCATGTGTGTGTGTGTGTGTGTGCATGTGCGTGTGTGGCGTGTGTGTGTGTGTGTGTGTGTGTGCATGTGTGTGTGTGTGTGTGTCTGTGTCTGTGGTGTGTGTGTGTGTGTGTGTGTGTGTGTGTGTGTGTCTGTGCATGTTGTGTGTGTGTGTGTGGTCTGTGCATGTGTGTGTGTGTGTGTCTGTGCATGTGTGTGTGTGTGTCTGTGTCTGTGCATGTGTGTGTGTGTGTGTGCATGTGTGTGTGTGTGTGCATGTGTGTGTGTGTGTGTGTGTGTGTGCATGTGTGTGTGTGTGTGTGTGTCTGTGCGTGTGTGTGTGTGTGTGTGTGCATGTGTGTGTGTGCATGTGTGTGTGTGTGTGTGTTTTATGTCTTCTTTTCTGTTGCTGAGCCAGTAGAGCTTGGTCAGTGGAGTCATTCGGTCAGTGACATCTGTCACTTGCCTTGAAATAATAGGTAGCGGTGGAAAGTGTTCTGTTTGCTATTTGATCCTCTTGGCTGTTGACTGATGAAGCCATCAGTTTCAGTAAATGTATTGCAGGTCATGTGCATTGAGGTGATTATGGTCTTATTCAGTTTGGTTGATGTGACGCTTGTAGGATATCCCTGTTCTCGGCCTTGGGATCATCACAATTCCTTTTATGTCAAATGACGTTTTATTTAATAAATGAATGTCCGAAGATTGTTGGTTGTGAAATTATATTGAAACTTGTAAATTTATACAAAATTTGTGTCTGTAAATAAAAAATGATTTCTCATTCTGGTATCTGTGAACACAATATGATTTCATCTTATTTAAGTTATTGGATGATTTGTAATTTTGTATGAAATGTGACCACATGGTTTTTGTATTTGGCAAATCATATGAACACGATGGTGTTTCAGGTCAGATGGTTCCATTGAGGTGTGGAGCAAACCTGATAATTGGTTTCAGGAGAAGGTATACTTTTCACCACTGTGTTGTGTGTGTGTGTGTGTGTGTGTGTGTGTGTGCCAGTGTTTATCGGTGTCTACTGTATGGTTAGGGTTGAGTCCCTAGTAAATGTGACAAACTAGTCACGACTGCCCTGTGGACCTCACTGCTGGGGCTGACAGACCTGAGTTTGGCTGTGTATGACTGAGGAGCTGGAAGGGGCAGCATGGAACTGATGCCATTATGGCTTCACAGTTGATGACATACCAAAACATAAATCAATAAGCGCATGAATAAATAAGTAAATCAATAGTTCAAAAATCAAAATTGCAGAGTAATGTCTGTCATTGTGTACTTCCCACAACTTTGTGTGTTTCTCTTGCTATTTGTCAGCCTGCTCGTTTGTTTCCTAATTGATTTTTTTCTACACATTAATAATTAGCACATGCTCTATATATATGTTAAGGTTTGAACATTGTTTTGTTTTTTCAAAATTTTGGTTAAAAGTATACTTCGATTGATGAACTGTCTTCAGTTAATTCTGATTTAAAAGATTGTCAGAGCTTTCAGTGAATTACAAAGGGGTTGCTCGACTGATCAGATGGAGAAGCAATGTGTAACACTCAAGGCACACCAAGGATGTTTTTGTTATTGTTCAGACATCATTTTGGTCTTGACCTCCATGGCATGTTAGTAATGATTTTTTTTTAC